>JAJIBD010003254.1:0-51343 GCA_021461705.1 Cryptotis parvus | reverse complement strand
CTTTTTTTTTTTTTTTTTTCATTAATAAGTATTTTTTTAAAATTTTTTTTATTTTTACAATTACAAAGATATACAATTAAAAAGTTCATATTTGGGTTTTGGTCAAACAGTGTTGCAGCACCCATCCCGCCACCAGTGCCCATCTCCCACCACCAACGCGTCCCGGCTCCCTCCCCCTTCCCCAGCCCTGCTCCATGGCAGGTTCTTTATTTCTTTCCATTTCTCTCTATTTCTCTTTTCCTTCCCCTCCAGACTATGGATTACAGAACATACATTAAAGGGTTGTCATGTGTATCTTTTTGCCTCTATTTAATGCTCAGTTCTAGGTTGGCATTAGTACCCTCAACAATTGTTAGCACACTGTTCCATTTTCTGTCTTACCTAGCCTCTGAATCCCACACGTTTGTGATAATTTCCACCTTTGACAGGACCTCCTGATATATGTTTCACTTGACCTTGGATATTGGTATCATAATATGTACCTATATATTTATGTTATGCAGATAAATGCAGTCATTCTGTATCTGTCTCTCTCCTTCTGGCTAATTTCGCTCAACATAATCTTCTCCATGTCCATCCATTTGTAGGCAAATTTTATGACTTCATTTTTCCTAACAGCTGCATAGTATTCCATTGTGTAGATGTACCAAAGCTTTTTATCCAGTCATCGATTTTCGGGCACTCTGGTTGCTTCCAGATTCTGGCTATTGTGAATAATGCTGCTATGAACATAAAAGTAGGGATGGCGTTTCCGCTGCGTATTTTTGGCTTCCCAGAGTAGATTCCCAGGAGTGGTATGGCTGGGTCAAATGGGAGTTCAATTTCTAGTCTTTGGAGGAAAGTCCATATTGTTTTCCAGAAAGGCTTTACCAGCCGGCATTCCCACCAACAATGGATGAGTGTCCCCTTTTTCCCCACACCCACGCCAGCACTTGTTGTTCTTGTTCTTTTGAATATGTGCCAGTCTCTGTGGTGTAAAGTGGTATCTCATTGTTGTTTTGATTTGCATCTCTCTGATGATTAGTGATGATGAGCATTTTTTCATATGTTTTTTTTGCCATTCGAATTTCTTCCTTGCTGAAGTTTCTGTTCATTTCTTCTCCCCATTTTTTTGATGGGGTTGTTTGTTTTCTTCTTGTAAAGTTCTACCAGTGCCTGATATATCCTGGATATTAACCCCTTATCAGATAGGTATTGGGTGAATATTCTTTCCCATTCTGTGGACTGCTTTTTGTATCTTAGTCACTGTTTCTTTTGAGGTGCAGAAGCTTTTTTAGTTTCATGTAGTCCCATATGTTTATATTTTCTTCTAGTTGCTTTGTTAGTGATGTTTCATCTTTGAAGATGCCTTTAGCTTCAATGTCATGGAGGGTTTTTCCTATATTTTCTTCAATGTACTTTATGGATTCAAGTCTGATATTGAGATCTTTAATCCACTTTGATCTGATTTTTTGTGCATGGTGTTAGACACAGGTCCAAATTCATTCTTTTACATGTCGCTGCCCAGTTTTCCCAACACCACTTATTGAAGAGGCTTTCCTTACTCCATTTTAGACTCGTTGCTCCTTTATCAAAGATTAAATGATCATGTGTTTGAGGTTGGGTGTCAGGATACTCAATTCTATTCCATAGGTCCACAGGTCTGTTTTTATTCCAATACCATGCTGTTTTAATTACTACTGCCTTGTAGTACAGTTTGAAGTTGGGTAAGGTGATGCCTCCCATCTTCTTTTTCCCGAGGATTGCTTTAGCTATCCTTGGGGGTTTATCGTTCCATACAAATTTCAGGATTGTTTGGTCAATTTCTTTGAAGAATGTCATGGGCATCCTTATAGGGATTGCATTGAATCTGTACAGAGCTCTAGGGAGTATTACCATTTTGACAATGTTGATTCTCCCCATCCATGAGCAGGGAATATGTTTCCATTTCCTTGTGTCCTCTACGTTCTTTATTTCTTTCCCTTTCTATACTCTCTTTCTCTTCCTTCCCTTCCAGACTATGTATCACAGAACATACATTAAAGGGTTGTCATGTGTATCTTTTTGCCTCTATTTAATGCTCAGTTCTAGGTTGCCATTAGTACCCTCGACAATTGTTAGCACACTGTTCCATTTTCTGTCTTACCTAACCTCTGACTCCCACACGTTTGTGATAATTTCCACCTTTGACAAGACCTCCTGATACATGTTTCACTTGACCTTGGATATTGGTGTCATAATATGTACATATATATTTATGTCATGCAAATAAATGCAGTCATTCTGTATCTGTCTCTCTCTTACTGGCTAATTTCACTCAACATAATCTTCTCCATGTCCATCCATTTATAGGCAAATTTTTTTTTCATGAAAATAAATGATTTTATTTATGATCCTAACCTATTGTTTTTTTTTAATTTTTTTTATTTTTACAATTACAAAGATATACAATTAAAAAGTTCATATTTGGGTTTTGGTCATACAGTGTAGCAGCACCCATCCGCCCCACCAGTGCCCATCTCCCACCACCAACGTCCCCGGTTCCCTCCCCCCCTCTCCCAGCCCTCATCCATGGCAGGTTCTTTATTTCTTTCCATTTCTCTATCTTTCTCTTTTCCTTCCTCTCCAGACTATGGATTACAGAACATACATTAAAGGGTTGTCATGTGTATCCTTTTGCCTCTATTTAATGCTCAGTTCTAGGTTGGCATTAGTACCCTCACAATTGTTAGCACACTGTTCCATTTTCTGTCTTACCTAGCCTCTGACTCCCACACGTTTGTGATAATTTCCACCTTTGACAGGACCTCCTGATGTATGTTTCACTTGACCTTGGATATTGGTATCATAATATGTACCTATATATTTATGTTATGCAGATAAATGCAGTCATTCTGTAACTGTCTCTCTCCTTCTGGCTAATTTCGCTCAACATAATCTTCTCCATGTCCATCCATTTGTAGGCAAATTTTATAACTTCATTTTTCCTAACAGCTGCATAGTATTCCATTGTGTAGATGTACCAAAGCTTTTTATCCAGTCATCGATCTTGGACACTCTGGTTGTTTCCAGATTCTGGCTATTGTGAATAATGCTGCATAAAAGTAGGGATAGTGTTTCTGCTGTGTATTGTTGGCTTCCCAGAGTAGATTCCCAGGAGTGGTATGGCTGGGTCAAATGGGAGTTCAATTTCTAGTCTTTGGAGGAATGTCTATATTGTTTTCCAGAAAGGCTTTACTAGCCGGCATTCCCACCAACAATGGATGAGTGTCCCCTTTCCTCCACATCCAAGCCAGCACTTGTTGTTCTTGCTCTTCCTGAATATGTGCCAGTCTCTGTGGTGTAAAATGATATCTCATTGTTGTTTTGATTTGCATCTTTCTGATGATTAGTGATGATGAGCATTTTTTCATATGTTTTTTGTCCATTCGAATTTCTTCCTTGTTGAAGTTTCTTTTCATTTCTTCTCCCCATTTTTTGATGGGGTTGTTTGTTTTCTTCTTGTAAAGTTCTACCAGTGCCTGATATATCCTGGATATTAACCCCTTATCAGATGGGTATTGGGTGAATTTTCTTTCCCATTCTGTGGACTGCTTTTGTATCTTAGTCACTGTTTCTTTCGAGGTGCAGAAGCTTTTTAGTTTTATGTAGTCCCATATGTTTATCTTTTCTTCTAGTTGCTTTGTTAGTGATGTTTCACCTTTGAAGATGCCTTTAGCTTCAATGTCGTGGAGGGTTTTTCCTATACTTTTTTTCAATGTACTTTATGGATTCAAGTCTGATATTGAGATCTTAAATTCATTTTGATCTGCTTTTTGGCATGGTGTTAGATACAGGTCCAAATTCATTTTTTTACATGTCGCTGCCCCGTTTTCCCAGCAAAACTTGTTGAAGAGGCTTTCCCTTACTCCATTTTGGACTCTTTGCACCTTTATCAAAGATTAAATGATCATGTGTTTGCGGTTGGGTGTGTGGATACTCAATTCTATTCCATAGGTCCACATGTCTGTTTTTATTCCAATACCATGCTGTTTAATTACTACTGCCTTGTAATACAGTTTGAAATTGGGAGAGGTGATGCCTCCCATCTTCTTTTTCCTGAGTATTGCTTTAGCTATCCTTGGGGGGTTTATTGTTCCATACAAATTTCATGAGCGTTTGGTCACTTTCTTTGAAGAATATCATGGGTATCCTCTATAAGCTAATTCTTATGGAGACTTCATATTTAGAGATTTTATGCAAACATAATTATTATTTTCATGTTTTGGATTCCACCTGGTGGTGCTCAGGGCATGCTCCTGTCTCTGTGCTCAGGGGTCACTCCTGGCAGGACTTGGGGACCTTATAAGATACTGGGGGTTGAACACAGGATGGCAATGTGCAAGGCAAGCATCCTACCAGCTGTGCTATCACTCTGACCTCATAAAGAGATCATTAACTTTGCTTTCATATAATGAGCATAAAAAGGTTTATCAATTACAGAAATAAAGATACACTTCAGTCTTTCAGGGTCAGTTTCACAACATTGTCTATAGAGAAATACAGACTTAGAAAGCAAAAGTACAGATGCAAACAGCAATATGAATAGAGACGCGCATTGGAGCTTGAAGATTGTCTCTATTTTTTTTTTTCCTTGGGTCACACCCAGTTGTGCTCAAGACTTAACTCCTGGCCCTGAGCTCTGGGATCACTCCTGGTGGGGCTCTTTTTTGGGATTACCTAGGGTGCCTTTGGTGAAATCCACGTTGGTCATGTGCAAGGTAAGTGTTCACTCATTTTATTGGACACTGAAAACTCTTTTTTGCTCTAGTGGAATCAACCCATAATCTTGCACAAGGAAATATATGAAAACAAAGTCAACAACGAAATAAACTAACAAATAAAATTCTTTGTCTTAGAAAATGGAACAGTGTACTAACAATTGTCGAGGGTACTACTGCCAACCTAGAACTGAGCATTAAATAGAGGCAAAAAGATACACATGACAACCCTTTAATGTATGTTCTGTAATCCATAGTCTGGAGGGGAAGGAAAAGAGAAAGAGAGAGAAATGGAAAGAAATAAAGAACCTGCCATGGAGCAGGGTTGGGGGGGGGAGGGAACTGGGGACGTTGGTGGTGGGAGATGGGCACTGGTGGCGGGATGGGTGCTGGAACACTGTATGACCAAAACCCAAATATGAACTTTTTAATTGTATATCTTTGTAATTGTAAAAATAAAAAATTAAAAAAAAAATACAAAAAAAAAAAGACTTAGCAAGGAGAGCTGGAATGATAATACAGTGGGTAGTGCATTTGCCTTGCATATAACTCACCTGGGTCTGATCCCTGGTACCCTGTTTGCACACCCAATCACCTCAAAGAGTAATCCCTGAGCGCTGAATCAAAATAAACCCTAAGCAAAGCCACTGTGTTACCAAAACAAATAAAAAAAAAAAACAAAAAAACAAACAAAAAAATTCTTTGTCTTACTGTGAGAACAGGTCTTGTCCTAGTTTTGGGAGAATGTGTAATGAAGTATGACAATATGGATGGTTTAAACCACAGAAACAATACCACAGTTCTGGAGTCAGGATGCTCAATATCAAGGTGTGAGCAAGTGTGTTTCCTTTTTAGGGTTCTAAGGGAATGATTAATCTCTGGTCCCTTCCCTTTCCTTGTCTTGCATTTAAAAATATTATCTTTTTGTACTTTGGCCACACCCAACGGTGCTTGGTGCTTGCTCCTGCCTTTCACTCAGAGATCACTCCTGGAGAGGCCCAGGGGACCATTTTGGTTGCTGAGGATTGAACGTTAGTCAGTCACATGCAAGGCAAGTGCCCTCTCCACCATACTATCATTTTGGACCCTGAGCTCATATTAAAAAAAAATTACTAGTTGAGGTAGTATGAATACAATTGTGTTAATATTTGTGTACAGATGTACAAAGTTTCTGCACTCCACCATCACCAAAGTGCCTGAGACCCTCCATCACCTCCGTGTCTATGTCACTTTGAGTCCACTTCTTCATTCCCCACACTGTTCTCCTCTGCTGAGCACTACCAAAATCTTAGAACACGTATGGAAATAGAAGTTCTGTTTTAGTGGGTTCACTATAAAAATGTTAATCAATTGCTATTAACTAACACAAAATGTATGTTTTCTATATTTTTACTTTATTAGAATTATTTTAAATTTGGGGCTGGGTAGATAGTAGCATCTAGGCTACTTGCTTGCACGTGGCTGATAGAATTCACTTCCTGGCACCATGGTTTGTTTTCTGAGCACTAGGTGAGATCCTGAGAACAGAGCTAGGAGTAAGTCCCTACCATCACTGGATGTGGCACCCTGTCGGGAACGCCGCGGGGTCCCCGACAGTGTCAGGACAGAGGTTGTCTTCTACCTCCGAGGACGCCGGGGAGAAAGATGAAAACTCACGAGTCTGGTGCAGTTCCAAAAATGGCTTTTAATAGTACAAAAGCTCTTCCACAGCAATCCAATATAATGAACAAACTCTAGCTCTGGTCCGAACTTAGACCATACAAAAGAGCCTAAGTCTCCCACCAAAGAGAGAGGATCTCACCCGAGCTGAGTCCTACCCAGAAGAAGGAGCAAAGGCCAAAGAGCAAAAGGCCAAAAGCCAAAAGCCAAAAGCCGCAGGAGCCAAAAGCTGAAGGCTGAGGAACCAAAAGGTAAAAGGTGAAGGGGCCCCAAGTCAGCCCCTTATATACACTAAAGTAATCCAATCGGGAGGTTGTCATGCCAACAAAGAACCCTAAACAGAGTGTGGTGCCACACCCTATTGTAGGTATAAACAAAGGTTACACCAAGGACTAATCCCGAGATTATCTCTTATGTAAAACACTGGAGAGAGAGAGGGGGCTGATATAAAGTAATACATCTTAACTTCATGAGCTTCATGTAATCTAGATGGTACCCACAAAGTCCTTATTATTATCTGCACCAGGGTGATTCTGAGTATCTTGTTCTCATGTACTGAAAGGGTCATACTCGCCTGCTTAGAGCAAACTAGTATGATCCTTCCTATAGTCTTCCTTTAGTCTCCGCGTAGCCAGGGTGGTAGTCTCCTGGTAAATTCTAACTGTCCCACGTTGGGTGCAGTGGGTATAAAGAGGAGCTGTGCCCAATCTAGAACACATAGACGTCTTAGTAGATGTATAAGTCAGAAGTTATTCAATCAAGGTGACTTCTGTAACTGCCACACCCTCTAGCAGTGTTTACTTAGAAGAGAGATCTCATTAGAATGAACCTTGGCTTAAATGAGATTAAGCTGGGAGTGAGCAAAACAACAAAACTCCCAGATTAGCTAAACATGTCCTCCAACATCACCCAAACAAAAAAGATTAAGTTTTGTTTTTTGGGCCACAGCAGAAAGTGCTAGCAAATCAAACTTGGCTGCACACATACCTATAAACGAGAGTCAGTGGTTACTGCTAATAGTAATTTTATTTCCTTGGGCGCTTTCTTTTTATTCATTCTTTCTTACATCTTTATTTTGGTGACTGGTCAGAAATATGGGTCAGGTTGTTCAAACTTCTTTCACCTCTGTCAACTCATATTGTTGTTGTGGTATAATTTTTTGGTCCACTGATTTTTTTTTCTACTTATGTCCCTCTCCTTCAATACTGGACAAATTTCTAGCCATAATTGATGCAGTTTTAGCTCCATTTCTAAAACTCATCCATGTACTCAGGAACAGAGACATGAAGATGGCTATAAGGAGAGATCTGAACCTCCTTAATAATAAGGAGACAATAAGGAGAATTCTGAACCTCCTGTAAGTTCAGAAAACTTACAGGTTTTGGAAAAAGAAGGGCTTTACTGAACATGAATTTTTCTGGTAAAGATAAATCTTCTGTCCTTAGCAGTTGACCCACACGAAGAAGGGAACCATATTTTTGAGGTTTTATATTGTTCCTCTGTTTTTTTTTTTAAATTTTTAATTGACTCCTGTGTTGGTTTTGTTTTGAATTAGATAAAACAACCAACTCTTCTAATTTTGAAGGAGTGGCCTCAGGTAGAACTGTATTGTTCCACCTTGTCCCAGATCCTGGGTGTTTCTCAAACCTTTGTGATTTAACAGATGGTTTATTTCATTCTTAATGACATCCAGGCCCAGACACCTTTAGGTGTCTCAAAGGGGGACATAACTCAGTGAACACCTACAGTCAGGAGGACTGGAAGCTGTTTTGTCCCATCCCTCTTACCCCACCCTCAACTCTCCTTCCTTGTATCACTTGTATCACTTGTCTTCCCGTTGATCATTGATTCGCTTGAGCAGAGGCCAGTAATGTCTCCATTCGTTGGGAATGAGGTCCATTATTGTTACTGTTTTTGGCATATCGAATGCACCATGAGTAGCTTGCCAGGCTCTGCCGTGGCTCTGAGTTCATCCCAGGGGGCCTTGTCTTTTTCTATGTCAGACCATCAACCATTCAGGGCCCACGGGCAGAGCCCTGGGTGTAGACAAGCCTGTCTCCTGTCTGCTACCTGCCAATGCAGCTGGGCACCACAGTCACACCTGCAACACCTCAAGCAGCAGGTGGCAGGAACTCTCCTTACTGCAGTCTTTAAAGCATGCAGCTGTGTGCTTTTCTGTGGTGCTACTGAACATGTGTCCTCTGGTTACTAGCCTGGTGATCTAAAAGTCTTATCTTTGTCTGTGGCTGGTTACCCATAGAGAAATTGTCGGTTTGGGGGGAGAGAACATTTTCCAAGAGCAAAAAGATTCTGAGCAAGCAACCCCCAAACCCTCCCAAATCCACTCAAAATCAACCGAATAATTTTCTGGGTCTTTATGGCAGCCCGTGCCCTTGGATGCTGAAAATGTAAGTTCTCAAACAGTGGCATAAATTGGGGCCCCAGACAAGTACATCAGCTTCACACACAATAGAGGTGTTGGTGAGCTCCACCAAAGCCAGGACAAGCACAGCGGCTGATGGATGCTCTGGCAGCTGCTCCAGAGAGCAGGTCCCACCACGCATCCTAACACACTGAGCAAACTTGAAACTCGCAGCTCACCTAATGTTCCAGGACAAACCAATAGGAATCAGAGCGTGTTGTGCTCTGCTTCCTGGGCGGTGCCCTGCAGGGTAGTCCTCTAGGAAAGTCCTCCCTGATGGTTCAAGTCTTGTAACCCAGGAGCGTAGTGCTGTTGGCCAGCAGAGCCCGGAGTTGAAGGGCAACTTGACAAGGTCGGCTGGAGATCCCTGCACAATGTGTTGCATTGAAGGGTAGGCGATGGAGGGCGCCAGCCAAGGCCTTGGAGACCCTTGGAGCGGGGGTGAGTGTGGAAGCCTGTAGTTCAGGCCAACCCTTGTGAGAAGCAGAGGGTAATAGACCTCTCCTGTGTGAGTGATTCCTGGTGCCTGGCAGTTTGTCTGTCACTCTGGGCCTTGTAACTGGTGAGTCCCAGCACCAGCTCTCCAGGAACTGATGATGCTTGCTCCGAGGCATGTTGCTTTTCCAAATTAAAGGCTCAGGAGGCTGTTCACACCCGCTGTGCTGGTTCAGGACCAGTTGTGACATCTGGGATTGAATCTGGGTAAACCAGGAGCAGGGCAAAAACTGTACCTGATGTACTGGCTCTGATTTGTTATTGTAGCTGTTTGGTTATGGGAAGTAGCACTAATCTTTAGGATTTGTGATTCTGCAATTACAAGTCCTTGCTTTCATAGTTTCTTTTGAAAGATGAAAGTGTCCTGAACTTGATTTTCTGTCAAGTACATCAAGTGTTGGGAAACTTGATATACTTGAATATATGCTTGGAAGTGCCAAGGATTAAACTCCCAGCCTCATGCCCGAGAGGCTGACACATCCACCATCAATGCACACAATGTCGGGGTCCCTTTAAGAGTTAAAGGGATGCCCAATATACTAGCGAAGGATAGAACAGTTGAAAAAAAAAACAATTAAATGAGTCAGATGAGACTGGGTTCTCAGCCTGGCAGAGGAGGAGTTGGAGGAGGAGAAAGCCGGGACTTGCCCAAGGGCAGTGTTGGGGAGATAGTTTGGAAAGAGTCTTGGAGGAGGTTCTTGGGGAAAGAGATTAAAGGAGAGAGTTTTCTAACAGAGGGAGAAGAGAGTGTGGGCTTCTGGACAGCTTGCTGGGAGAATTCCCCTGCGCTTGGTGCTGGAGTAACTGCTGGAAGGGAAAGAGAAGTTCTTGGGCTAAGGTGGAGTGAGGAGATGAATAGAAGTAATGGACATCTAATACTCTCAGTGTTGTAAACTGACACACACCTAGGCCCATTTCCTTTTGATGCTATCAGTTTAGCTTTTTTTTGAAATATATATATAAATGAAACTATGCAACACAAATTTATGTCTGCAATATTTTAATGATAATAAAAATTTCGTTGAGTATCTTGACTCTGTTTGGAGTTTAAAACAATTTACTATGGGGGGCGGAGTGATACCACAGCGGGTAGGGTGTTTGCCTTGCACGTGGCTGACCCAGGTTGGATCCCTGGCATCCCATATGGACCCCGGGGACCTGCCAGGAGGAATTCCTGAGTGCAGAGCCAGGGGTAATCCCTGAGCATTGCCAGGTGTGACCCAAAAAAGCAAAACAAACAATCAAATAAAGAAACCAAAAAACCCCAAAAAACAATTTACTATGGAAAGATTTCAGTCATTACTCTTTCTTTTTTCCTTTCTTTCTGGGCTTTCCTGTTTTCCTTTTGGATTCTAATGAATAGACTCTTTTTTTTTTTTTTTTTTTTTTGCTTTTTGGGTCACACCCGCGACGCTCAGGGGTTACTCCCGGCTTTGCACTCAAGAATTACTCCTGGCAGTGCTCGGGGACCATATGGGATGCCGGGGATCGAACCCGGCGGGCACAGGCCGGCCGCGTGCAAGGCAAACGCCCTACCCGCTGGGCTATCGCTCCGGCCCTAATGGATAGACTCTTGAAATAGTTTCCCAGGTTCTGTGGCTCTGAAATAGTTTCCTCCAATTTTTCCATTGTTCCTTATTTGGATAGTTTTGTTGCAAAACAATCACCCTTTTAAGGAAAAGCTTTAAATGTGTTCATTCCACCCAGTAATTTTTCATTTCAGATATAGTTTTATTTTTCAATATTTCATTTAGAATCTTTTAAAGAACTTCCATCAATTTTTTATCCTGTTCATATTTTTATATTTTCTTAACCTGTAGAGTTGCTAGCTTCCTTTCCAGCTATTTATGATTCCACTTCCTTTTATATTAATTTTTCTCTTGCTTTTCATATGCTGAGCATTGTGATTAAAAACTTTTTATTTAGTGGGATGTGGTACCATCTGGTATTGTTGGGAGTTACTAAGGCTACATCCAGTGTTGCTCCAGAGACCAGATAGTGCTTGGGGAGCGAACCTAAGACCTTGCACATCTTAGGGCCTTGTGCTCCTATCCACATGGTGATTGTTTTTGTGTTGATTACTGGATTTTGTTAAGTAATTTTGAATTTTCCTCTTATGGGAAATAAAATTGCTTGGAAAGTGAACTGAATTCTTACTTAGTTTTACTTTAAACGATATGCTCTTATAGAGAAATCTGTAGGGTTATTTTTAAGCATCCCGCAGTCAAGGGCTGCTGAGATTCTACCCATTAACATCTTTCCAGTCTAATTACTGGGAACCCAAACTAGTCCATGTGTGCAACGGGAACTGTCCTGCCTCTTTCAGGTGGTTAGTTTCTTCTTATGCATGAGCAAGTTGTGTCTGAGACTCAAGGAGGCCCTTCTGCAGATTTCCAGAGCTGTTTTCTTTGGATTATTGCACCTTCCAGTTTATTTTTCCTCTTTTAATTTTGGTTTATTGATCCGAAATACAGTACCAGGAAATTACTTTTTGGGAGTTGCTGGTGCATCACAGGTTTATGTTGTTTGTTCTTAGGAAATCATGTGCTGCCAGAGATTAAACTTGGCTTGACTGCATGGAAGAATATTTGTATTTTTACATAGTAAAATTAACCTTCCTTCTCTCTTAAACTTTTCTTAAAGGGTTGGCCAGCCCCTGGCCATGTCCTATATAGTTCCTAGGGCTTGCTCAGCATGCAGGTGGCCATGCCTGCCGGACTTGGAGCAGGGATTTGGGTGCCTCCACCCATTCCCCAGACTCTGGGTCAGTGAGTGTGGCCCTGAGCTCCAGCCAACCGCTGGAAGACAGACACTCCAGATTCACAGCTGTGCAGGCGTGCGGCCGCTCTGTGGCCGTGCGTATATCTTAGACTCTAATGTATTTTAGCACCAGGTCCTAACCAGGATCTTTCTCATTTATGCACTTTAATGATCATTCTATTTGCAACAAGCTGGAGAAGTTATGGGGAATCAGGAATTACGATGTCACACTAGAACTCACTATTAAATATTCAGATAGAGACATTTAAAAAACTTTTTCTTTCTACTTATAGATTATAGATGAACTCATCTACTTCTTCTAATATCTGTATGCATCATTTAAAATATTTTCTCGTGGGAATCATTGGGAATTTGTCAGATGGAGTCAGGGTTCGGCCATTCCCCTCTCCATTTTGTCGAGCCTGGTGGCCCCGCCCAGGAGCTGCCCGGGGCCATCGGCCATAACATGAAGAGGCTCACAAGCGGCTGGGGAGGCTGGAACTTGGCTCGCCCCGGGCACAGCTGAATAGGGGACCCCCAGGAGGGCAGACGGGTTTTGGGAGTGGGCCCGTCACCTCTGGGGGTCCCGTATGCAGCGGACGAGACTCGCCCATCACACTAGCCACCATTTTCGCTGTCCGGACGCTGGGAAACTGCCTCACGACCAGATTAACAGAGCAAGGCCAGTTCGAGCCCAGGTAGGCAGCTCCCAGAAGCGGGAATCACTGGGAATTCGTCAGATGGAGTCAGGGTTCGGCCATTCCCCTCTCCATTTTGTCGAGCCTGGTGGCCCCGCCCAGGAGCTGCCCGGGGGCCATCGGCCATAACATGAAGAGGCTCACAAGCGGCTGGGGAGGCTGGAACTCGGCTTGCCCTGGGCCCAGCTGAATAGGGGACCCCCAGGAGGGCAGACGGGTTTTGGGAGTGGGCCCGTCACCTCTGGGGGGTCCCGATGCAGCCGGATGAGACTCCGCCCATCACACTAGCCACCATTTTTGCTGTCCGGACGCTGGGAAACTGCCTCACGACCAGATTAACAGAGCAAAACCAGTTCGAGTCCAGGTTGCGCGCCGCGGCGCCACGCAGGTCCATTAAAATAGTGGAAACAGTAATGTCTTTTAATGCACTGCATTCCACGAAGAGCAGGAAAGTTTGGCGGGAGGGAGAGATAAAGAGGAGAGAAATGACATACAGAACCCGCCAAATAGTTGGGTGTGGGAGGGGGAGGCAGGTGGGGACATTGGTGATGGGAGATGGGTTTGGGTGGAGGGATGGGTGTTGGAACACTGTAGAACCAAAACTCTACATGAGCATCTTTCAATTGTTTGTCTAAAATGGTGTAATAATATTTGGGGGGAAATAATAAAATAAAATTAAATCGGAAAAAAAATAAAATATTTTCTCATATGAAGAACTTAAAGATAGACAACAAGGTAACAACGGAGGTCCAAAAAGCAATAATGGGAGAACTGATCCATAAAACTGAGTGGCTGTCGGAAGATTGGGGTGCTTGGGGGAGGAATATGGATGCACTAGTGATGGGTGTGCTGTTGAAATTATATGCATGCGAAACTACTATTAACAGAATTTTAAGCCCCAGATAGCAATAAAATGCTATTATTTTACAATTATTTATTTTACAATTATGAAATTATTTATAATTTTATAATAATTGGCTACAATTATTTATTTTACACTTATTTTATTTTAAAATAAAATAATTGTAAACCTCTACATCATTTGGAAATCATCTTGGTGAGTAGTGTCCAACATAAGCTTGTTCAGAAATAGCCCTTTTTTATGGTTTCTGGTATTCCTAAATCACGCATAAAAATGTCCGTATTTCCTCTGATTGGAGAGGTACTTTATTTACTACTTTACAGTTGCAGTTTAAATATTTTTTTCATTTACTATTTGGTTCCACAATTTGTCTATTTACATTGTTTGTCTATGGATTTTTTTTTAAATGCAAGGTATCAATCCTGGGTCTCAAACATGCAAGGCAGGTGCTCTATTCTGCAGCCATATTCCTGGTCATCTTACAGAGATTTTTAAATATATTTAATATGCTAAGGTCTCTTCCCTGCTCTTTATCATCATGATTTCCCTTTTCAAATGTTCCTATTTTGGTGTTTAGATGAAAGTAATTTGTCTAGCTCCTGAAAAGCCCAATGACAATAAATGAGATCACATTAAATTTAGAGACTAATCAAAGGAAAATCAACATCTTTGTGTGTGGATTTTTTTTTTTTTTTGGTAAATTTCCATTTACATATGTCTTTGTGCCAGACTGTTTCTATTTTAACATTAAATGTTGAAATTTCATGAACTTGTCTGAGTTCTTCTTCCATTCCCAAATGTCTCCCACAGGTTTAGAGAAAATTTCAGTCTCAAATGCTAGACTCTCTATGGCTATCTAGAGGTTTTTCTTTTTTTTCATAAAGTAAACACTTTCATGGGTAGAATATAATGATCAAGTGGATACTCCATTAAGAAGGTATGCCAGTCATCTGTGTACCCAACACAGGTGGTCACCAAATATGAAACTATTAATAGGTTTTCTTTACAACAACACAATACTTGTAGAAGATTTTAATATGCCACTCACGGTAATTCAGAATAAAAATTAACAAGATGATAATGGCATTAAGTGGTATAAATAATGAGATAGGCTTAACATATACATTAATTTTTGTCTCTGAATAAATGAATATATATTTTTCTCAAGTACACATGGACAATTCTAAAGAATAGATCATATGCTCAGCACAAGGTATTTTTTTTTCGACACTTTGTTTTGTGTTTTGGGCCATCCAGGTGGTACTCAGGGCTTACTCCTGGCTCTGTACTCAGGAATTACAGGAACTACATGATCATATGGATGCTGGAGATCGAATGTGGGTTGACTGCATGCAAAGCAAATACCCTACCTGCACTAGTATCGCTTTGGTCCTGTGTTCAACACAAGTATTAATAAATGTGAATATATGTGTATATGAAATATGTGAATACTGGAGACACATGAAGCATTTTTTCTTATCGGAGTCTAAAATTAAATATTAAAAAATCCAGGTAAAACTTTCATGTGGTGACTAAACCACATGCTTCTGAATAACTTTTGGATAAATGGAGAAATCAAAGGAACAATGAAAAGTATGTGGAGGACAATGACAATGAAGAAACCATTTATCAGATCCCATGGAAATGCACCAAAATATAGGTCAATAACAATAAATAAGAAAATGATAGAGAAATACTCTAACATTCTAACATCTGAAGGAACTAGAAAAGGAGAAACTAACATGACCAAGAGTTGCACAAAATAAGAAAAATGTTAGACCTGAGACAACTGAAATAGATATGCTGAATAGATGACACAAATGATCAATGAAACTAAGAGCTGGTTCCTTAAGAGGATCAATAAATTCCTCACTAGGGAAAAAAGAGAGAACACCTTGATAAAAAGACGCAGAAATGAAAGAGGTAAAGTTAGAACTGACACTATAGAAATGCAAAGAGTAAGAGAAATTTATGTTAGCTTATATGCACGTAAAGTTGACAACATGGGAGAAATGGAAATTTTATTATGAAGTGTTTTATATTTTGAAAAAGAATTGGAAACATACAACCTTATAAGACAATACCAGGAAGAAACAACTTGAACAACTAATTCAGAAGTATAGAAATTGAAAGTCATCACACATCTCCCCAGTGGTGGCTACACTGGGGAGATACAGCAGACAGTGCATTTGCCTTGCATGCAGCTGACTCAGGTTGATCCTATTTCAGGATTTCCATATGGTTCCCTGAGCCTACCAGGTGTGATTCCTGAGTGCAGAGCCAGGAGTAAACCCTGTCTACCTCTGGTTGTGGCTCTAAAGCAAAACAAAGCAAAATAAACAAACAACCCCCATCCCTAAATCCTTTACACAGTGATGGAAACTATAAAATAAAAGGCAAGCTAACAATTAAGAGTGTCAGGGAGCCGCTGGGGTCCCCTGACAGTACCAGGACTGTCTCTTCTACCTCTTAGGCCGCTAGGGGAACAGATGAAAACTCATGAGTCCGGCGCAGTTTTAAAAAAGGCTTTACTATCACAGGTTCTGATATACAGTCCAAGCGCAGGGAAAAACTCCGAACTCTGGGTTCCAGCTAGGCCCCAGTCACGTGTAGGCCAAGATGGCTGCCACCACATGTTGAAGCCCAACAGAGAAAGGAGAGGATGGAGAAACAAAACGCCGAGGGAAGCAAAAAATGGCAAAAGGGCCTTCTCTCTTCCACCAGCTTATTTTATAGATAGAAATCTGCCAAAACTTCCCAGTCCAGTCATTGTGGGCTGGGCTATCTAGAGATGAATACAGGCAAACAACTCTATTGAAATGCAACACTTCAGGTGACCTTCTGGCATTTAGAAGCACCAAAGCTGATTCAAAGCTTCCCTGCAGAGCTGGGAGGGGCTGCAAGCTAAGTGTAGCTGGAACTTAAAGTAGGGCATCACCCAATATAAGAACAGCTTTTATTGTGCATCAAACATATGACAAGTGGTTGGTACTGAAACATAGAAGTCATACAATGGAACATAAAAAATGGGAAAACTGACAAAAAATGTACTAAGAACTGAAGAGACTCTCTTCCAAAGAAGATATACAGATAGCCACAGATAAGTGAAAAAATGTACAACTTACTGTTATAATTTGGGAGTGCGAATAGTCACAGTGGGATGTAACCTAACATTGCTGAGAATGGCCTTTATTCAAAGATTGGAAATGGCAAGTGTTGTGAGGATGTGGGGAAAAGGAACTCTGGCACACTATTGGTTCAGCCTCAATAGTGGAAAGTGGCCTGGAGATTCTTTTATAAATCACTTACAGGGCCTAGAGGAACAGCTCAGGGTCTTGAAGGTATGCTTTCTAAATTAACCATATGGTGATGGGCTCAATCCCTGAGGCTGTCATGTGGGCTGAGTGCTCTCTCAATAGCTCTGCTGTTTGACTTGGCCTCTTGGCTGTCTGTGACCTGCAACATCACAAGTGATTTCTGGATGCATCATAGCCAACTGTGTGTCTAAGTACCACAAGGGGATGCACCTCCCTGGCAAGAACTGCAACTGAAAGGATGGGTAAGAACCAGAGCTGCAGAGAAAGGTGTCTTGTGCATAGCGCCAGAGTAACCATAGGATTCTGTGAGCGTGTTGCAGCAGTCTGTAGCAAACAACTCTGAGAATTTGGGTGAAGGGTGATAAGCAGTAAACAACCCAAGGGGCTTAAGTCCAGGGTTGTGGGAAGGGGCAGAGAGGACAAACTAATCAAAGAATGTGTGACAAAAGCTGCTGGGTGTGAATTCAATCAGAGACTTTGAGTCTCCATCCACAGAAGTCCTGATGAGAGAGGACGTAGAGACAGCGGTAGAAAGATGCTGACGCTTTGGTGATGGGTCAGGTGTAGTAACACCACATGCCTGAAACATTACTATTAACGGAATTATAAATTATGGCACTAAAACAAACGATGTGTAAGCACACAGCCAGGCATGTTTGACCCTTGTGAAGGCAATGATATTATCAACAAAAAGGAAAGGGAAAAAATAAAACATCAAACTATAGATGGACATACCAAAAGATCTAGAAATACCACTTCTAGACTTTAGAATTTTAATTTGAGAGACCATAAGCACCCAAATGCTCATTCTTCACAGTCACTAAAACTAAAAGTGTGCATGTACTGAGGCCAGAGTGAGACCTTGGTGAGCACATGTGTGAGTACCTCAGTGACCGCCAGTGAGCTGTACACCTAGAATGTGTGTGAACCCCACAACTAGATGAGTGACCTCTGGTGAGAATGACCACGTGTGTGCTTGATCCCACTCTTTGTAACAACAGCCTGTGAAAGAGAGGAAGGGAAAAAGGTAAATCTATAATTTCGCACACACAATATGCTCTTAGTTCTCCTTCTTTCTGCCTCTCAAGTGACCCATTATTTGCTTTTCCCTTTGGTTGCTGTGGCCAAATTTTTTGTGGTCTAGGAAACAGTTCCCTTGGCTAATTGTACTCAAGATGGTAATCCCTGGTCCCTACAGTGGTAAAAAATCTTTCTAGTGTTTCTAATGAGTGTGCTTTCCTGCTATAGATGTACTACATATAGCTATTTACACCAGTCTATTAGCATTTGAAAGGGAAGAGCTTTGTATTTTGCAGTTCTTTGATATCATGATAATTTCAACACTGTAGTTAGATTAGTTGGATAGAAATTGGTCTTTGATGGAGGTGAGAGGTTCAAAGTGAACTCAAAGAGCAGTGATTGAGGGTATATAAGCAACCAGAAGAAAGAAACCATTTGTTATTTAACAGGGAAACTGTACCAGATAAGCTTACAACCAAAGTAAGAGCAGGAGAAAGCCAATTCATAACTTCAAGCTCTATATTAGAGAAGTTATGCAGTGATCTTTACACAGATCTCTTGAGTGCTAGCCTTCAGTTGAAGAATAAAGCAGAAACAGCAAATTTTTCATCCTGTCTGATTTTTGAAGAATTTTGGACTATGCTGAAGAAACTGTGTTATAACATTGTGGGTCTTGAACTGGTGCAAAGTTGAAACCATAGCAGCAAAAGAAGCAGGTATTGTAGAAGTAAACTGACTGTTGGAAAGCTGTGGTCAAACATGATGGTCATGGATCGACACCTAGCTGTTTCATAGCATCAGCACAGCGATTAGCCTGGGACCTTGGTTTCCCATTTTGCGGGGGAGAAGCTCACTCAGGGGTGCCCAGGGTTACTCCCAATGGGTCTTGCAGGCAGGGCATACACTCCAGCTTTTTGAGCCACCTCCCTGGTTTTCTTGGTTTCCCTAATGTAGAAGGAAAGGATTTCGTAGTCACTAGCAAATTCCATTCAGTTCCTACTAGCAATCACCTTCGATAAGGCTTGCTGTGCTGATAGGAGAAAAAATCATTTTAGGACACCTAGATCCAGGTTCCAGTACATTTGTTCCAAGGTAGTAACTAATATTCTGTTCCACACTTCCTTTTTTTTTCCTAATTTTTAAAAAATTATCTTCTAATTTTTAAAAAATTGTGAGATATACAATTACAAAAAATGTTCATGACTGGGTTTCAGTCATACAGTGTTCCAGCACCCATGCCCCTCCACCTTTCCCAACATCAGTATCCCCAGATTCCCTCCCCCTTCCCTAGCCTGCCTCTAAGGCAGGCACTCTTCTTTTCCTCTCTCTCTCTCTCTTGCTCTCTCTCTCTCCCTTCTCTTACATATTGTGCCTTGCAATACAGACATTTAGGGGCTATCATTTATATCCCTTACCCTATGTTTAATGCTCGGCTCTAGTCTGTCGTTGCTATTTCCAACATTTACCAGCACAATGGTCCCTTCTCTCTTTTACCTCTGACCCCCACACACTTGTAAGAGATTCCAATCATTGCCCAGGGTCTTTCTAGTGCAGGAAGAGTAAGATAGTAAGGAAACCCTGAGGCTGATCCGATTGAGATGTTTCTGTGAATTCTATTATTTTCCCATCAATTTTAAATTAAATGCAAACTTGACAGTCAATTGAGACCTAGGAAATATGGAATTATAAATCTTTATCAGAGTGACTCCAAAGTAGAATTTTAGTTTTTAAAAGCCAGCCTTGCTTGAATTGGAGGAAAAGACCCATATTATCTATCATTTGTTTCCTCTTTGTGAATCTACACAAGATGTGAAGGTTTGAGGAGCTAAGGGATTCAACTTGTCACAGGATCATCTCTGAGGTATTTCTCATTTCTTTTAATTTATGCTTATTTTAGAAGCGAGGGCTGAAGTCACTGAGGTGATACTTAAAATTATTGGAATTCTGGAGCTCGAGCAAAAGTGCACTGGGTGGGGTGCTTGCCTTGCATGCAAGACAAGTGTTTTACCTGCTGTACTATCTTTCTGGCTTATTATATGATTTTTAAATGTCTGCTAATTTGATATATAAAAATTTTTTATTTTCGGAAGATAAAATTAGGTCCTATATAGAACTTCAAAGAGTTAAGTGAGCAATGGAGGCGTTGCCCTGGTCACAACACACAGGTCCAGACGTTTTCCTGGTTGTGTAATAGCTAATTCAATGTAAGAGCAAGCAGTGTTACTACATCAACAATGTTATTTCTCTGTCACTACAGTTTCTTTTTTGGGGGAGGGCTACACCCTGCAATGCTCAGGGCTTATTCCTGGTAGGCTCAGGGAATCACACCAAGTCGGCTGTGTGTAAGATAAGTGCCTTGTCCACTGTAGTATGGCTAGCTTAAAAATAGAAATCCCAGATGATCACTCATCCCACTCTGCATAGCAAAAGACTACAAAGACACTAACTATAGGAGACAATGATTCTTCGATGCTTTTTGAAGCATTATTTACAATTGCCAAGAATTGGAAACAACCTGTGTCTTTTGACTGAATTATTAAAAAATGTAGTATTTATATACAATTTGATATAATCCAGCAATAAAAACATGAAATACTGCCATTTTAAAGAACATATGTGAAACACATTCTTAGTGAAATAAGCAGTTGGAGAAAAACAGTGTTATTTGACTCAAATGTAAGTAGAGAACACAACATGTGAATTAAATAAAGACATAGTTAAATGGGACTGGAATCCATGCTTTGCATCGAGAGCCTGGAGTTTGATTGTTGGTACTGCATGGTCCCCAGAGCACTTCTAGAATGACCCTGAACTCAGAGCCAGGAATACACCCTGAGCACTGCCAGGTGTGGTTTAAAACAACAGAAATACCACCACTAACTCTCTTACATCAATGTCTCTGTACTCTCTTCTTTCAGGTAGCATGAATGTTGTCAGTGCTGACAGACAATGGATAAAGTCAATAGCTCTGTGGTGTCTGAGTTTGTGTTCCTGGGACTTTCCAATTCCTGGGAGATTCAGCTGCTCCTCTTCTTCTTTTCCTCTGTGTTCTATGTGGCAAGCCTGATGGGAAATCTCCTCATTGTGCTAGCGGTGACCTCTGACTCTCATTTACAGACCCCCATGTACTTCCTGCTGGCAAATCTTTCCATCATTGACTTGATATTTTGCTCATCAACAACTCCCAAGATGATTTATGATCTTTTAAGAAAGCACAAGGTTATTTCTTTTGGGGGATGTATAGTTCAAATCTTCTTTATTCATGCAATTGGAGGCACTGAGATGGTGTTGCTCATTGCCATGGCGTTTGACAGATATGTTGCCATATGTAAACCTCTCCACTATCTGACCATCATGAGCCCTCGAAGGTGCATTTTATTTTTAATCACTTCCTGGATTATTGGCCTCATTCATTCAGTGGCTCAGTTGGCTTTTGTTATAGACTTGCCTTTCTGTGGCCCTAATGAATTAGACAGCTTTTTTTGTGATCTTCCTCGATTTATCAAACTTGCTTGCACAGACACTTACAAATTGGGGTTCATGGTTACTGCCAATAGCGGCTTTATTTCTGTGGTTGCCTTTTTAATTCTGATGATCTCTTATATCTTCATTTTGGTCACTGTACAGAAAAAAATCTTCTGGTAGCATATCTAAAGCTCTTTCTACCCTGTCAGCTCATGTCACAGTGGTGGTTTTGTTCTTTGGGCCATTAATCTTTTTCTACATTTGGCCATTTCCCATATCGCACCTGGACAAATTTCTTGCTATCTTTGATGCAGTTATTACTCCTTTTCTAAATCCGGTCATTTACACTTTTAGGAATAAGGAGATGAAGGGAGCAATGAGGAGATTATGCACTCAATTTACGAATTACAGTAAAATTTAAAAAATAAGCTGAACCTGGGTCTTGGGGAGAAAACTCAAGTGGCAGAGCACATGCCTAAGATGTGAGATGCCCTGGGTTGGATGCTGGGGTCGCATGGACTCCTGAGCACTGCTTGATGGAGTTCTGGTGCATGAACAGTGCATCACCAGGCGGGACCTTCTGAGTACTACTGGGTATGGTCTCCTCTGATTTTGCATGGAAAACCAAAGTTTGCTTAAATTTGGATATGACTAATTCAATCAGAATCATGATCTGCTACTTAATGTTGTGTTTTGTCTTTTGTTAATTCTGTCTTTGTTAACAAATTTAATTTGACTCTGTTTATGCAAGAGAATTGAAGTCTAATAGTCATTCAGATCACCAAGAGTCTTACCTCTGTAGAGTGCCAAATAGAATCCTTCTAAATGTCAAATAAACCCTTTTGAAAGCCAACATGCAACTTATTATTCATTTTCTATTTTTACATGCGTAAACTATCAGTTTAAAAATAAGTATCAATATTTTAATTTATCTGAGTTTTCTTTCTGTTACAGCTAATCTGTTTTCTATCTTTTCACCGCAAACTTTGAGCTTTGATCATGGTTTTGTTGCTAATCTGGCTTTTCAGTAAGAAGCCATACAATTTGTGTAATTGTTGTTGTTATATTGCTTTTTTTATTTTGTGTTTTTTGTGCCACAGGTTTCCAGGGCCTATTCCTGGAGCTATGCTCAGGGTTCACTCCTGGTGGGGCTTGGGGACCATATGGAGTTCTGGGGACTGAAACTGGGTTGACTGCATGTCAGGAAGGTGCCCTGGCCTCCTCACTATCTCTCCAGCCCCATACCAGGTTTTGTTTTTTTTTTAGAATTGAATATGTTTGCGGTAAAGAATTGTTAAAGTTGTGAATTAGTTATTAAAAAAAGATACTGCATGTGTAACATTTTTTAGGAAGCATCTTTTATGGGATGGGAAATAATGGAAGAGGTTAATTGTTAACGATTAAAACAGAAAATACTATTGAAACTTGGTGACCACATGTGCACAGGGTCGACTCAGACATCTGCGGAGTGGATTCTTTATGACTGATGTCAGTGTGTCTGAGGGTCCACTGGCAGGGACTAAAGCTCTGCAGGGAAGGGCTGCTGTGTGCTAGTGCAGACTTTGCTGAGATGATAGAAAAACAGCTGCGCCTTGGAAAGAAGCTGAGGTTGAGGCAGAGAAGTGTATTTGGGAAATGGTCACAGGTACAAGCGGTATAGAGGAAAACCACAGGCAACAAACTTGAAGGAAGCTTCTTTTCTTTTCTTTTTTTTTTTTTTTTTTTTGGGTCACACCCGCGATGCTCAGGGGTTTCTCCTGGCTCTGCACTCAGGAATTACTCCTGGCGGTGCTCGGGGACCATATGGGATGCCGGGGATCGAACCCGGGCCGGCACAGGCCAGCCGCATGCAAGGCAAACGCCCTACCCACTGGGCTATCTCTCCGGCCCCGGAGCTTCTTTTCTAGTCTCACAACTTCCTAGTGTCTTCAGTGACATTAAAAGTGTCTTCATACTGACTGAAAAAATAAAAATCATTAGAGGAATGTATGGAAGGGTAGAGAGATAGTACACAGGGTAGGTAACCTCACAATCAAGGCAAGCATGTAGCTGACTTAGGTTGGATCTCCAGCATACGTGTAAGGTCCCTTTAGCCACAGACAACAGTGATTCCTGAGCACCGCTGGTGTGGCCCACAATAACAAAACAAAATACCAAAAAAGAAATGTGTGGAAAATTCAAATCTGAATGCATCCTTTGTTGTTTTATGTCATTTTAGATCTAGTTTCCTCAGCAATTAGGTCTCATATCTCCATAAAACTGTTCACCGAAAGGCATCTCCATCATATTTCAAATGTTTATATATAAATAGAGTTTCTACATTGAAGCATTACTATCAAGACAATACAGAATCGAACTTTATTCAGAATTCACAAGTATTCTCACTTACTTTCTTTTACTATTTAAGTGCACTACAGATTAGGACATTACATTGAGTTATCTTGTGTTGGTTGTTCCTTTGGCTTGCAAGGTTTTGGATCTTGTGTATCATTGCTTCAACAGTGCTGAGAAGTATTGTACAAGTAGAATTTTCTCTCAGTGTGGGTTTATTTGAAACTTTTTTTCCTAATAAGGCTGAGTTGCTCTGATTCTGTAAATATTATAGCAGTAAAGTAACTTAAAAATCATATTAGGGGGTACATTATATTTACATATCATTACTAGTGACTCTAAACTGGCTTAGTTGTTCTGTTATCTGATCCTAATTAAAAAGAAGTGATTTATTAATAAAGATTGCCATGTGTACTTTCTTCCTACTGAGCAGTCAATTCCTAACCTCACGCTTTCTATGAGGACTTGATGGTAAATTTCACTTTATGTAACATATTTCTCGGGAGTATAAATAAGATTTTAATCCAACTTTATCTTTAGGCTGAATTACAAAACAATCTGTGCACATGATTGCTTTTGACCTGCTTATCTTGCTCTAGGTTTCCTTCCTTCCTTCCTTCCTTCCTTCCTTCCTTCCTTCCTTCCTTCCTTCCTTCCTTCCTTCCTTCCTTCCTTCCTTCCTTCCTTCCTTCCTTCCTTCCTTCCTTCCTTCCTTCCTTCCTTCCTTCCTTCCTTCCTTCCTTCCTTCCTTCCTTCCTTCCTTCCTTCCTTCCTTCCTTCCTTCCTTCCTTCCTTCCTTCCTTCCTTCCTTTGCCTTTCCTTTTTTTCTTTCTTCTTCTCTCCCTCCCTTTTTCCCTTCCTTTCTTCCCTCCTTTCTCTCTTTGGTCCTCAGGACCTAATCCTGACTCTGCACTCAGAGATCACTCTTCACTGCTCTGGGGACCATGGAAGTGCTGGGGATGAATCCCAGGACTGTTTTATGCAAGGCAAGTACCCTCCGGCTGTAGTATCTCTCCGACCCCTCAGGGTACTTTAAAAAACTAGACAAGTTGCCTATGAAGGAAAGGGACTGAGAATAGGGACTGAGGGTTCCTAACCCGGACACTGGGTACCTGAATTTATTCACCGACTGGCATCTATAAAATGGTGGAGGGTAGCCCTTGGAGTGGCTGCAGTGGTGTAGTTACTGGAGATTCAGCAGGTGGGTACTGGGCCTGCCAACCTCCAGAGTGTGCCCCTGAGTTTTCAGCTGTGGCGATGGCTGCTTGGTGTGCATTTTTTGTAAGACTCAGCATGGACTGCGGAGAATAGAGCAGGTCTGGTGGGTGAGTCAGCGTGGCAGAGGCTGTGTGATCCTGAATGACTTTGATCGCCAAACTGAGTGTGACTTCAAACCGAATGAGACTCTATGTTCCTTTCAAAACAGGACAAATGCAGTGATGGGGAATAAGCTAAATGACATCAGGAGAAAATTACAGATGAGTAATAAAAATTTTATAAGACACACACACAAATAAAATAGGGACTGAATATTAAAGAACAAAAGCAAGCACAAATAGATGTTTATAAATCAGTCTTGATAATATACCAAGAATGAATATAATTATCTTAGTCTATGTACCTCAGATTAAACAAACGAGAGAGAAGTACTATCATTTCTCTTAATATTATTTTGAAGCTACTCTTTGTTCATATTATTTCCTCATCCAAATGACAGACTAAGTAAGAGACAGTAGAATTTCAATGAATAGATTCTTTTGTTAAGTGAAATATGTATAATATTCCTTGAGTATGTGTTGCTCTGAAGAAACAGATATGAGCTATATGAATCTCATCTTCAAAGTACTAATTTGTAAAAATATTACTAAGTGCCATTTATTTTTTTTTTAAATTTGTTTTGGGGCTACACCTGGCAGAGCTCAGGGATCACTCCTGACTCTGCACTTAGAAAGTGGGGTGACCGTCTGGGGTCCAGGATCAAACTCAGGTCAGTCATGTGTAAGGAGAGTGCTTACCTGCTGTTCTATTGCTCCAGACCTAATATGTCATTTAATTATTTCAGTAATTTATTCTGTCAATTGCCCACTTTATTTATGCATGGAGGAAAAATACTTATAAACCTGTAATTTGGGAAGCAAGTGTAACCAACTAGTTATCCAGAACGTGTTAATAATAACAAGACTTAAGTTTGCAGAGAAAATGAAAGATTGATTTCTTTTTCTATTTTTTTGGGTCACATCCAGCTGTGCTTAGGGATTACTCCTGGTTCTGAACTCAGGGATCACTCCTGGGACTGCGGTAGTGGGAACTGAACCCAGATCAGCCGCATGCTAGACAAGATAATACCTGCTGTATTATGTCTCTGGGTGAGATTGATTTTCTTAAAGATTCCAGTGTCATTCCTGTCTCTTGTGACTCATTATAGCATTTACTCTTTGTTGTTTTGATCATAATGGACATATTTTAGGAGACAATTTCCCTGACAAGTTGAGTTCAATTTGCAATCCCAGGTCATTGTAGCTTTATTTGGTCATAATCTTCTAGTGCAGTTAGTTAATTTTTTCTATTTATGGAAACACTTCACAGGTATCTTGTGTGTTTGGGACAATAACCTGAGAATAACTACAAGAGAAAGATGAGGTAAAGTTGAAAATAGGAGAAACAAATTAGAGAAGTTGATGCAACAAGAAAAACTCAGGTAATGGCCTTTTTTGGGGTACATATTATTTTTGGTACATATTGACCTGGAGGCAGGAAGAAAAAGTAGGTGGTGGTTATAAGGGATTATGAGCACAAGAGACTAAATGTGAATTCTTGTGGATATGGAGAAGAAGAATTAATCCGAATTTTCAACTAGCATTTGGAAAGAGTTTGGTGAGGCAGAAGTGCAGCTGAAGAGAGGGAAAACCTGGAATCTATGCTGTGGATAAGACTAGGGTGCAGTTTGAATTGTAAACCATAGCAAGGGCTCTTTACTGAAACTGAGAGTACAGCAAATATGTTTGCCTTCATAATAGGCTTGTGGGTTACTTTAAGGCGTTCTTTAGAGAACTAAGCTATAAAGAAGAAAAGTTCCTTAAGTACTAATGGTCTGCTTTAATGCTATCTTTAGAGAACAAAGGTAAAGAAGAACAGTTCATTAAGGAACAGTGATAAGTGAAACTGAAGAAAATCAGGTTTGGGGAGATGGCTCAAAAGGCTGGGGCACATACTTTGCCTGCAGGACCTTGGGTTCCCCAAGCACTGATGGAGTGGCCCCCAAGCACTGTGCCTGGAGTAAACCCCCGATTTTCACTCTTGATCATCCCAAAATACAAATTTACAGAATCCTGTGGAGAAACATGATTTAAAACATGCGTAGAAGTAAAGAAACATTGATGGATCTAACTCAACTTAAACTAAAAGAATGAGTGTTAGTTAAAATTAAATGATGGAAAATGGAGGAAGAAAATCAGAAATGAAATGTGTAACATTCAATAGCCAGCAATTAGCTCTCTGTTTTAGTTTGGCTTTCAGGCAATTATTAGAATTTTTACCTAGGTCATTGCAGGAAGATCTCTGTGGTGAAATAGAGGTGCTCAGACAGAATGACAGATAAAATGATCAAAGATGCATGCAAATGAGAAAAGACCAAAGCAATGGAGACTCTTAAAATTAAATGATGATAGAAATGATTTTTATTTCCTTTTACCTTTCCCATGGAGGACCATGTTATATTTTTTACCATGCTCAAGGATATTAAACACTTATATGTGAGTGACGGGCAGTCTTTCTACATTTGTAAAAATTTATATGGTCTCAACTTAATAGTGAGGATAGGAGATTTTTTTACTATAAGCCAGAAATCTTCATATTTTTATCTTAATGAAGATCAGGATACCAAGAAAGAAAATGAATTTTCAAGCCTTGTAAACTGAGGAAAATCTGATATGTTCTAGATGGAGAATTAAAATAATGAAGCTGGTCAGACACATTTTTAGATCTTTTCCAGTTCATCGATTTTATTAATTGGGGAAAATGAGCATCTCTCTTTTTATTTTTTCTCCCAAGTTTGAAATGTAAAACTACCAGCAGTTCTGTTCTAAGAGATGTTGTAGAGTCTGGAATGGTCGTGTATCATAGTAAATAAATGATGGTAGAATTCATGTCATTGTAATTCTTGAGAAGAGAAGTTCTACCAGAGCTAGATAACGTGGTTAGGAGTGTGTGCATTCATTTTCACTGAGGGTGTGAGATACTAAGTCATCAAGTGTCCAGAACCTCTAGAAGTTCCCCCTCAGAGCCATTAAATACTCAAAAAAATTGCAATATGAAGACAGAAGCTGGGCAAGTTTCCAGATCTACTGATAATTGCCTTTTTGAATCTTTTCTCTTCTTTTCTCTGTAAGAGACTGTAGAGACATTTTGTCATTGACAAGCCATCTCATTTGTTAAGAGCTTCTGTTCACTTCTTTTGGGATCTTCCCTCCTCCTGCTTCACTCATTTGTTATCTGTAGCAACCTATCCTAGACAATTAATTTTGAATAATAAAGTTTAATATGAATCACATGTTTTTTTTTTCATTGTCAAAGTTCTCATTTCTTGCATGCATAAGATATCAGTAAGAAAGCTACCTGGTAACTTAGCTGTTACTAATAGCTTAGTAAGGAACATCTGTCCCTGAGCAATGTGAGTGAAACTAGGAAAGGTAGTATTTTAACTTGTAAGAAAGCCTCTCTTAAGCTATGTGCTAGATGGAAATAATTTGGGGCTTTGGACATTTAATATTGCACAACTAAATAAGCTCCTCTCTGTTACTTCCCCCACTATCATAATTTCCCATCAGACTGGTCATCATAGCTTCTCACTGCATTCAATAGATTTTGCCTTTCCCTCTCTTTATTCTGTATTTTTTAAATTAAAAAAAGTATATTAAATTTCCTTTTACTTTCTAGCTAGTTTCTTTGTAAATTTTATGCAGGACCTCTTATTTCCTCCAATAAGCTTTCATCTTTTTTTTCTCATCTTTTTCTAACTCCTTTCCTTTTTAGCTAATTAACAGTCATCTTTGCCATCATTTCAGCTTTTTTTTTTTTCCTTTTTGGGTCACACTCGGCGGCGCTCAGAGGTTATTCCCGGCTCTGCACTCAGGAATTACTCCTGGCGGACCATTTGGGATGCCCGGGATCGAACCTAGGCCAGCATAGGCCGGCCGTGTACAAGGCAAACGCCCTACCTGCTGGGCTATTGCTCCAGCCCCAGCTTTTCTCATTTATTGTTTTATTATTAAAATCTCAATCTTGTGAAATGCTACTCATATTTTCATTTTGTAGTATATTTCCATTGTTATTCCTATTATATGGACACTGTAATTTTTTCCTTTTAGAAACATTTAGAAAGGAATTTAGGTGAGAAAATTCTGTTGTCTTTATTTCCTGCCCATATCCAAGAGTCTTCACTAGTTAGATTTTAGTTCATGGCATAAGAATTTGCTTATAAGTCATAAGTTTATTTATATAATTCTTGTTTAAAATTGTTCTGATAACTTGAGTTCTACTTTACATGTGTTTAATTTCTTATTTTATTGTGTTCCATTATTGATAGATATATTTCTTTTTGTATATTTATATCAAAGGCTTAGATGATGAAGGAAATCTTAGAGATGCTGTATAAATATTTGACAAATAATTAAATGAAAAGACATTTAGTAGAGAATCACTAAAAAATTAAACAGTATGATAAAAACTTATGTAAAAATTTAGTTAAAGGAAGAAGAACATCGAGAAATTTTCTGAAGATAAAAACTGTGTAAGCAAGTAGAGTGTTGGAGACTCCTAGGTGTCCACAATTTCTTCAAGTGCTCTTATCCTGTCTGGAGAAGGAAGATCTGAATGTAACAAACTCAAACTCTTTTTTCAATCATGAATATGTATGACACAGAGAAAGGAATTCTTGTCAATGCCTAGAATTGTGACTTAAAATATTTATTAAATTAGTGAACAGAAATCACTCAGAGTACCACTCAGGAATTAACTTTATACCTTGATCAGGAGTTTATTGTATAGATCTACTTATCTGAGAAGACACTGTTGGCTGTTTATTTTTGGTTCCTTATTACTGTTGACATTACTTGCTCAGATTTGCTCCAGATAGTATTTTAGTAATAGACTAAAACAGATCAAAAGGCTCCTTAATGACTATTTCAAATTAATAATTGAGGTTACATTCACCATTGAATATACACAAAGAGACTTAAATGATAAGCTCTAAATATCTGCAGGGCTAGCCACAATGTGTAAAAGAAGAGGAAGAGAGATGCAGAGACAGAGACAGAGAGAAAAAGAGAGGAAAGCGGGGATACCTGCTATTGAGGCAGCCTGGGGGTGGGTGGGAGGGTGTGGGTACATTGGTGGTGGGAATGGGGCACGGTGGAGGGATGGGTGCTGGAATACTGTATTACCAAAAAACAATTATGAACACTTTTGTAATTGTATGTCTCACAGTGGTATAATAAAAAATTTAAAAAAATTGAGGTTACAGAAATAATGAAATAGTTTCTTTTGAGGACAGAATATTCTTGTGAAACTTTGTGTAGCCTGTAGCTTATTTTTTGTGTTAAGCAAGTACTATAGAAATATATGTTATAACTCCTGATTGAACCTACCTGAATGATGATATACTCTCATTATTATAGTATACTTTAGTTCCATAAATTTCTTCATTCAATAAATGTGAAGCAATTAAGTAGTGATGAGTATTAACCATTAGTGTGACTATAGTGAAGTCACAAGACCAAGGCATAAAGTCTTTAGCAAGGGATTTACATTTTTATTTGGAGAGATGGACATTTTTATAGCTATGACAGGCACATTGAAATAAATGCTCACAACAGAGGACATATATAAAGAATTATACAGAAAGTCCTGTCCTTCATTTCACAAATAAGGGGATATTTCAGTTGGAACTTTAAAACCTGAATTTTATGTGTTGGAAAATAGAATGAGAAAAAATGTGGCAGTTGAATGAAGAAAACCTTGAAAGTTTAAATGAACAATATGAATAATGCAAAATAGATGAAAAATTTGAGGAACCACACACTCAATGATGCTTGGGACTACTACTAGTTTGGTGAGTGAGACCCTCACTCCCAGTGGTTCTTGGGGGGAATGGAGCAAGAAATTGAAGCTGATACTTCTACATGTGAAGCACTTTGCTTTAGTTTTTTGAACTACCTCCCTAATCCCTAGAAAGAGATTTTGAAAATGTTATGCTGGTATTGATAGGTGACTACTGAATCCATTCACAAGAAATTATAGCCAAAAGTTTGAAGATGATATGCATGTTGTTGAAGTAAAACAGTCTGGGTATAAGGAAACAGGAAAGATTGTGTCATACTGGAATAAAGTGGAGAGATATAGGTTGAGAAATAAAATTATTTGGTAATATTAGTTTTGAAAGCCATAAAGTTGACACTTCTAACTAGCTGTCCAGTGTGCAATGATGCAGATGAAAACTTGACTCCACTGCTTCATGGAATAAAGTTTTTCTTTCTTGGACACTAATAACTGAGCAGACAGGAATTTTCTTCTTCTTCTTATAGGTGACATGAAAACTAATACTGTGTGTGAGCAATGGATTGGAACCAATCACTCCATAGTAACAGAGTTTGTGTTACTGGGACTCACAAATTCATGGGAGTTTCAGCTTCCCCTTTTTGTCTTCTCCTTTTTATTCTACATTGCAAGCATGGTGGGAAACCTTGTCATTGTGTTTACTGTAACCTTGGATGATCATCTCCACTCCCCCATGTATTTCCTTCTTGCTAACCTCTCCATCATTGATACGCTATTTTGCTCAATCACAGCTCCTAAAATGATTAGTGATATCTTCAAGAAGCACAAAGCCATCAGCTTTTGGGGTTGCCTTACACAAATCTTCTTTAGCCATGCAGTTGGGGGCACTGAGATGGTGCTGCTCATAGCAATGGCTTTTTGACAGATATGTGGCTATTTGCAAGCCTCTTCATTACCTGACTATCATGAGCCCACGAATGTGTCTATACTTTTATTCGCCTCCTGGATCATTGGCCTCATCCATTCATTTGTTCAATTAATTTTTGTGGTAGATTTGCCTTTTTGTGGCCCTAATATATTAGACAGTTTTTACTGTGACCTTCCCCGGCTGCTCAGACTGGCCTGCACAGACACCCAAGAACTGCAGTTCATGGTCACTATCAATAGCGGGTTCATTTCTGTGGGTTCTTTCATTTTGTTGGTCATTTCCTACATCTTCATTCTGTTCACTGTTTGGAAACATTCTTCTGGGGGTTTATCCAAGGCCCTCTCCACTTTGTCAGCTCATATTACTGTGGTGGTTTTGTTCTTTGGGCCGCTGATGTTTTTCTACACGTGGCCTTCTCCCACATCACACCTGGATAAATATCTTGCCATTTTTGATGCATTTATCACTCCTTTTCTGAATCCAGTCATCTACACATTCAGGAACAAGGAGATGAAAGTGGCAGTGAGCAGACTGTATAGTCGATTTCTGCATTATAGGAAGATTTCCTAAATGGATCGTCTATGAAGATATACAGCTATAGCTTGTTTCTCAAAAGTGATTGCAGAAGACACTGCAATGTTTCAGAGAACTATTTATATTAGACTTTATTTATATACCTAGAAATTAAGTTACTAAATAATTAAATATCTCACTATAAAATTAGAAACGATGATGTTCTTTGACACTGTACAACAAAAAAGTTAAAACCCAAAATATAAGGTTAATAATATGATCAGCATGGTGTAGGCCATGTAATTTACCAGAAATATTTAGTCATTTACTGCTTGGGCATACTGTTTATTGGAAGACAACTTAGGCATTCATATCTTTCCCCTACTGATTACCTGTCTTGATTTTAACTCTCTCCTCAAATAATGTTTGTTTCCTATTCTCTCAGTTGCTATATGTTTTGCTTCCTTATTTGGCCCCTGGATTTTGACATTTTGAAAATTGCTCATCCCATATTAAAATTTTAGAATTTAAAGGTAGAGGTGAACTTGGTCACCAAGTTCATTATTTCTAATCCTCTCAGTTGGCGGAATTGAGGGATTACAGTTTGCACAAAGAAATGAATCCAGAAATTAGCAAGGGAATCCTGGCACCAGAAACTCATTTGTCATTAATTTGGTGCCCTTTTACTTTCAATCAATTTTGTATTTAAATTTATTATTATCTTCTACTCTTTCAGTATATTGTTAGAGTTTTATTTTTCCTCAGCTTTTAAAATTAATCATGTGTTTTTAAATTTTAAAATCAAATGTTATTGATTTGTCTTCGTTTATATTATTTATTATAAATAATAAATTATTTTATAATAATTAACAATATTATTTTATAATAATACTTTGATACTATTTTAAAATGATACTATTTTATAATGATAATTAATAAAATATTAATAATAAGATATATACTTTTTATTTTTAATTTTTTCTGCTTTATTTTTTATTGTTTGTTAAGTATTTTATTATACCACCATGAGATATAAAATTACAAAGATGTTCACACTTGGGTTTCGGTCATACAGTGTTCCAGCACCCATCCCTCCACCAGTGCCCATCTCCCACCACCAATGTCCCCGGTTAGATATAATTTTTATAATAATAAATTGAGGTGTGTAGCATCACATAGCCTTCTCCATAGGGGATGGGGAAACTAGCATATATTGTTCCTAAATGCCATAAATTTTCTTGTTAAGATTCAATGATGTAAAATTTAAACTTGACTTTTACACTATTGCTAAGTTTTGTAAAGATTTAAAAAATTCAGTATTAATTTTTCTGTCTACAGTGGTTTTCAGAGACCTTTGATTAAATTCTATTTTGTTACATCAAATTGATGTAGGCAGGCGGACATGGTCCCCTTACTACCCCTCATGGCAGTGAATTCTTACCCTAAGTCTGTTCAGTCATCTTTGGAACCAGGAACCAAGACTTGAGACCCATTAACCCTCAGTAGACCTTGAGGAAGCTGGATCAACCTGTCTCTGCGCAGCCCTTAATGCGGTTATATTCCAGGGCAGAAGATTCAGCAAGAACAGAAGTGAAGAAAAGGAGATTTTCAAAGAAGACCACTCCCAAAATCTACTCCCCTTGGCAACGCGCCCTAGCAATGAACTTTAATCTAGGTTGAAGCCCCATAAGGGAGTAGCTTGGGAAGACATCTATAAAAACCATCCTGACCAAAGGACATGTGGTGTAATGTAATAAACACATGTGGTGCCCGAGCACATGTGTTGCCCTCATCTCCCCTCTTGAGATGTGTACTCTCTCTCTCTCTCTCTCTCATTTTCCCTCCTTTTTCCTCTTCCTAAAACCTCCCTAATAAAATCTGTTTTACTTCACTGCTTGTCCACTCCTAAAAATTCATTTTCTGAAAGAAAGACAAGAACTCTGAGGAAGCTGTGGGTAAGGCCTAGGACTGACTTGCCCTTTATTAGTGCTTAGCCTGCCCAGTGGGTTCTGGGTGGCACAGGTGGCTGGGGAGAAAGTGACCATCTCTCTCCTCTTCCTGCCTCACATAAGCCACTCGGGAGCCCCACCTACATAAAAAAAAAGATATTTCTGATAGCATGCAGTTTCAAACTCGGCTGGGGAAGCTGGAACTCGGCTCTCCCCAGGCTCAGCTGACCTGGGGCTCCCAGGAGTGTTGCAGGACTCCTCTAAGAGCCTCTGCATCTGCTCTGAATTGCTGCCTGCAAATCACTTCGTAGATAAGGGGGTAGTCTAAATGTGGAAGTTTATCTGACCATATATTCTGTACTAGCTGGTACAAATATTCTCTCATGCTACCAAAATCATCATGGGACTAGCTAGATCTTACCAGCGTATTTGCCTGGCCACGTTGGATCTCTAAGTAATTAGACCAGAGAGAAATGCTGTTTGCCTTCAAGCAAGCAAGCATGGCTCCCTGATCACTCAAAGGCAACTAAAATACAAAACTACCGTGAAGTAGACGAGACTTGTGAAGGCTTGGAGAAATATTTAACTGGTACTAGTATTAGACTTTGGTACAGAGACAAGCCATCTCGGAAACCCCTTCTCTACCCTATAAAGGCTTTTCCAGGCAGATCTTGGCTCAAGACATTAGCATATAAAAGGGCCTAGGTGAGATGCTGGGAGAAATTATCTAAGGGCATTTGACCCTCCCTGCTTTCCATAATAGTGGGAGGGAGGTCTGAGTTGCAAGGGTATAAAACTAGCCTGCTTCCTCTCTCGCGCTCTTTTTGGGCTCTCTCTTTGTGAGCTCGCACCCTTCTTGGGAGTCTTGTCTTTTTCTCCTCTTTACAGGGCCTTTACACGTGGTGGCCGCCATCTTGGATTACACGTGGCTGGGGTTCTAGCTGGGAATCCTAAGCACCGGGTTTTTCTTATTGCTGATTTGTATCCTGAACCTGTGATAAGTAAAGCCTTTCAAAACTGCATCAGATTCCTGAGTCTTCATCCATTTCCCGCTGGCTTCGGAGGTAGAAGGGAACTCGCTTCCCAGCACTGTTGGGGACCCCGCGGCGTCCTCGACACAGGAGGACAGATGGGTTTTGGGAGTGGGCCTGTCACCTCTGGGGGGGTCTCAGAAGTAGCCGGATGAGACTTGCCCACCACATTAGTCACCACCTTCGCTGTCTGGGCGCTGGGATGCTACCTCAAGACCAGATTAACAAAGCAAAACGAGTTCGAGCCCAGGTAGGCAGCTCCCAGAAGTGGGAATCACTGGGAATTTGTCAGATGGAGCCAGGGGTCGGCCCTTCCTCCCCTCCATTTTGTCGAGCCTGGTGGCCCTGTCCAGGAGCTGCCCGGGGCGACCAGTCATAGCATGCGGGGCTTAGGACTTGCCGGGGAAGATGGAACTCTGCTTTCCCCCAGGCTAAGCTGACCATGGGACTCCCAGGAGGACAGATAGGTTTTGGGAGTGGGCCCATCACCTCTGGGGGTCCTGGAAGCAGCTGGATGAGACTCGCCCACCACACTAGCCACCACCTTCTCTGTCCAACTATAGCAGATTAGGAAATTATAAATCCCAAGTTCGGATGCATGAGTGATTCTAACATGGAGTGCGCAAGCGAAAGAAAGAAAAGAATTATGTACCCCAAATTGAAAGGTGAGTTGCTCTAACATGGTGATCCCAAACGCCTAAGTTTGCTTTTGCAAAGCTGATTATATAGAACTTTTTCTAGTTGTCCCCACCTGAGGCTTTCTTCACAGATGAAAGGTTGTTGCTAGAGTGTCCAAGGAAACAGTTTGAATTCAGTTGGTCTCCGTTTAGTCTTATTAGGGCCTTTGTTCCTGCTGATGGTCCCTAAATGGGTTTTGTTGGGCTCTTGACTTTAGGATTTGATCTGACACCCCAGTCTAGAGGTAGGAGTTGGAAACAGGAACTCTTTTTTCAGAACCTATCTTAGTTTAAGGCTAAAATAAAAATCATTGCTAAGCAATCTCCCCTATCCCCTACTCTCAGCCTCCGTCAACAGACATAAGGCATATTAAATTCAGAATTCAGAAAATTTGTTGGAGTGTTTCTTGTACTCCTTTGCCCAATAATTCAGCTATTTGTAGGAGCGAATGCCTGGGGAGGTTGGAACTGGAAGAGACTGTGAACTTTTACACAGCATGAACATTCAGGTCCTGTCCTTCCAATCAAGATGGACCAGAGACTCATTACATCCATATGGGAGGTCATTAGATCTTATCAGGCTGCTGCTGATTCTCCTGTCTTGAAGTTAAGCCTTTCACAAGAAAAGGAAAGTCAGTCCTAATCTCTACCTACATTTAGGTTCATTTTCTTTTTTAGCAGACTGGAGATTCAGGAGAAGATAGATATTGAAATACAAATGTTTCAAGGAGGCAATAATAATTCTAAGGAGAGTGTGGAGAGAGAGGAGAGGAATGAAACACAGCTCCAAAAATAAAGGGAACTAAGAAAATATTTCCTGACCATTTTTAGCAAATTGGCAATAAAATAAATTATTGAGGGTCTGCTTAGGGGCAGGCTTAAGCAGTGTGGGAAAATTAGAAACAATTGTGGTCGGAAGTAGCAATGGTGGTGGGTTTGGAGTCAATGTTGAATATTTGTAAGATATTAACATGAACAACTTTGTTAAAAAAGTTAAGCAGAAGCCCACCGTCAATTTACAGCTGTGTGGCTAACTGACAGTATTAGGTACAGTACCAGTCCAGAGGCTCGGAACTCCCCTTTAATACTTTCTTCAGACTATTTCTTGCTCTGCCCTTAAGCAAACTCAGTTAACCCTTTTCTCTGCTACTCTTACTTCTCTCCTCTCAGGCTCTCTGCTTCTCCCACTCACTCCTGCTAGCAAGGCTGAGAACCCAGTCTCAACAGACAACTCAACTGTTTTTTCAACTCTTTTATGTTCCCATAATTGGGACATTGACCATCCCTTTAAGAAGTAGAAGCCATTCCTTTATTTATTTATTTATTATTTATTCACTCATTTATTCATATCTATCTATCTATCTATCTATCTATCTATCTATCTATCTATCTATCTATCTATCTATCTATCTAATCTATCTAATCTATCTATCTATCTATCTATCTATCTATCTATCTATCTATCTATCTATCTATCTATCTATCTATCTATCTATCTATCTATCTATCTATCTATCTATCTATCTATCTACTCTTCTATATATTTTTCACTTTTTTTATCTATTTTTTATTTTATTTTTTTTTTTATTTATTTTATTATCTCTCTCTCTATCTATCTATCTATCTAATCATCTCTCCCTCTGTTTATTTATTTTAAATATTTTTATTATACCACCATGAGATATACAATTACAAAGATGTTCATGTTTGGGTTTCAGTCATAGAGTGTTCAAGCACCATTCTTTCACCAGTACCAATTTCCCACCACCATGTCCCCAATTCCCTCCTCGCTACCCCAGCTGCATCTATGGCAGACTATTTCCACTTCTCTCTCTCTCTCTCTCTCTCTCTCTCTCTCTCTCTCTCTTCTCTTACACATTGTAGCTTGCAATACATACATTTAGAGGTTATCATGTATATCCCTTTGCCTATATTTAATGCTCAGTTTTAGGCTGGTATTATCATTTCCAATGATTATTAGCACACTGTTCCCTTCCCTGTCTTACCTAAGCTCTGACTCCCACACACTTGTGGTTGATTCCACCTATTGATAAGACCTCCTAATCCATGTTTTGCCTGGCCTTGGATATTGGTATCATATATATATATATATATATATATATATATATATACATATACATACACACACACAACACACACACACACACACACACATATATATATATATATATATAATATAATATCCTGCAAATAAATGTAGTTATTCTATATCCGTCCTTTTCCTTCTGGCTAATTTCACTCAGCATTATCCTCTCCATGTCCATCCATTTATAGGCAAATTTTATAGCTTTATTTTTCCTAACAGCTGCATAGTATTCCATTGTGTAGATGTACCACAGTTTTTTTTATCCAGACATTTGTTCTCAGGCACTCTGGTTATTGTGACTAGTGCTGCTATGAACAGTGCAGGTGGTGTTTTTGCTGTTTTTTTTTCTTTTTTGGGTCACACCTGGCATGTGCTCAGGGGTTACTCTTGGCTCTGCACTCAGGAATTACTACTGGCGATGCCCAGGGGACCATATGGGATGCGGGGATCAAATCTGGGACTGGCCGCATGCAAGGCAAATGCCCTACCTGCCAGACTATCGCTTTGGTCCCATCTGCTGTGTGTTTTGGCTTCCCAGGATATATTCCCAGGAGTGGTACAAGATTTAAGAGATCCCTTGAAGGGATCTTGCTTTTAAGGGATCCCTTCAAGGGATCCCTTCAAGGGATCTCTTAAATGGACCCAACAGTATGTCCCTATAATTTGGACATTAGCCATCCCTTTAAGAAGTACAAGCCATCCCTTTAAGGGATCTCTTAAATCTCTTCTAGGGACCCAACAGCCCACTATGTTGAATAAGTTCAGTAAGTGAAAGTAGTAACATAGATGGTGCAATTTGCAAATAACAGCTCATGACTTTAGCAATACCAAAGCAGACCAAACCAAGCCAAGCCTAGCCAAGCCAAGCCAAGCCAAGCCAAGCCAAACCAAACCAAGCCAAACCAAACCAAACCAAACCAAACCAAACCAAACCAAACCAAACCAAACCAAACCAAACCAAACCAAACCAAACCAAACCAAACCAAATCAAACCAAACCAAACCAAACCAAACCAAACCAAACCAAGCAAAAAAAACAGAAACAAAAAAATTAAGCAAATTCTTTCTGTGGAGAGGGACATGGGCAATTCGAGGGTAGAATGCTGCAAGGGTGAAGGAACCCTAGAGTTTGGAGGTGGACCCCCAAAGTGGATATGCTTTTGCCAGTGGCCTGACTTTGGGATCTCTGTGCAGATAACCCCTAGCTTTTATCTAGAAAAGGATTTTGAGTCCAAGTCTCCTGCATTTAGAGTCTTGTCAGACCCTAGTTCCTGGTGAACTGTTCCCTGATGGATCAGCCTACTGAATTTGGGCTGGGTGCTGTGAAATCTTTAGTTGGATCCTCAGGCCAGATTTAGAACCAGCCTGAGGCAATAGAGGCTCACCTTAAGGATCACCTGAGGCAATAGGAGGCTTTTTTTCAGTCTTTACCTTGATTTTGTAAGTCTTTTTTCTTCTGAAATTCTTTATTAAGGTATCTTTTCCATAACTGCTTATGTCAGATCTTATCAATTGAAAACAGCAACATCTCATTAAAAGGTCATCTCAATATTGTAAACACTAAAGGGTCATTGCAATATTGTTAACAGAAAAGAATTTTGTTTATCCCATGCACACAAGGAACTGAATGAAAAGAAAATAAAAAGGAAATTCTGTTATTAAAGTAGATCTCATGACCAGCCACACATGAGTACTTTGATGGCTATGTTTTGGATCAACAATCTCTTTACCACCTCCCCATTTAAGTGTATTGTGGTAGCTAGCAGTTACGTTTAGATCACTTTATAATAATGTGATCACTATTTTTCTGTGATATTTCTATTTTTCTGTGATACTCAATTTCTTCTACCTGTATAAAAGGAGAGAGTAGATTCAGAAATGAAATGGATAGTTTCATTTGGCCAGAGACATAGTACAGTGGGTAAAGTTCAATACCTGACATCCCATGTAGTCACGCGAGACCAGCAACAGTGATTCCTGAGCATAGACCTAGGAGAAAACCCGAGCATTGCTGGGTGTGACTCCCTGACACCCCTTCCCAAAAAGGGAATAGCTTCAGTTACCACACCCATCCTCACAGTTTCATCTAAGTCTTCTATGGCTGACTTTTGTGACTTTATTAAGTACTTTACTAGTTATTGAATTTGGATATACCATTTTTCTTAGTATTTTTGATCAATATAAGTATAAAAATTAAAGCAAAATCTGTGTCTTCTGGTTTAATAATCCCATTGTTCTGAAATACTTATTGAAAAAGAGTGTGTAGTCTATTTGTTCAGATATGTATATATGCACAGCAACAAACTATACTTGGTATTTTGTTATTCAGAGTTTTATTCCATATAATGTTGTATTTATGTAACTACATAGGAAATTTCTGCTTTTCAAATGTTAATGTTAAGCTACTTTGCTTTTATAAAAGGACCTAGTACTTGTACCTGCTTTTCCTAACTGAGAGAAAACTGAAAAGAATTATTGAGTAATATTCTGCCTTACCATGTGAGCCTGAAATTTCAGTGCTTGGGTGCTCGAGGTCATTATGGCCAAACCTGCCAGGGTTGGGGAGGGTGGGTGGGGCAGTCCACATGGGTTACAAAGGAATCAAACTAGGGCTTAGTGTAGACAAAGCTTGTACTTTATTGTACAAGCTTTAGCCCTTGGATTTAACTCCCAGTTCCAGGGATTTTCAGCTTTACCTTAGGCAAACACGGAAAATAGTGTTTAGTGTTTGTTTTGTAAGAACTTGGAAATAGACAATAGTTCAAGCAGTGAGAGTAGCACCATAGAGCTCCTTTCCCCAGAAGGAACTAATTTAAGGATGTGTGTTTATTATGGAACATCTGCTTTTATTGTATGTTAGTATTAAGACTTTGAATTATTTTGGAGACAGGTATGTTATTTTTTTTTTTTTTTGGATGGGATCCAAATTTTCCCTTCATATAAGTGAACAGTAATTGACTCTTTGGTTTACATGCCTTTGGTTTAAGGAAGATTAAGGAGACAGTACCTGGATGAGCAGGAGAAGTTCATCAAAGAAGTTCATCAAATTACATGACTTAGGTTTATGGAAGATAGAGGAGAGAGTACCTGGATGAGCAGAAGTTCATCAATAAATTTGCGGCGCACATAACCAATTTGGGGCCCTTGAATTGAGAATGGAGAGTAGTTCTCTGACAAGCACATGTTGGGGGCATAGTGACAATGAGAAATAAGCCTTATACTGGCTTCTAATAGCTATGGATGACCTCTGGGTTACGGAAGCAGCACATGGCATGTTGGGGTTACTTTTATTTCTTTTATAAGCTGTTCCCAAATACTATCCAGTCTTTTATTAGTACAGTTCTTTAAACAAACTACTTAGGTAACCCCCTGAAAGGAAGATCGAATAGTGACAGTTTTTTTTTTCAGGATAGTAGAACAAAGTAATTCGGGGTTTCTTTTTTATAGGCTTATGAAATTTCTATGGATGTATACTAATTCTGAGGTGTATGTTAATGCCTCAGAATTAGTATACATCCATAGAAATTTCATAAGCCAAAAAAAAGAAAGTTCAGACCCGAAAAATAACTGTCACTATTCAATTAATTAACATACCTCTGCATTAACATATGCCTCAGAGACCTGGGCCCTATGAAAGCAGGATGAGAATGCTATTCGGGTCTCCCAAAAGGGGAATCAAAAGAGCTATGTTTGGAATATCATGCCTCACTCAAGTGAGAGAAGGAATCCAGAGTTCCGACCTCCGTTGCTGTTCCAGAGTCAGGGATGCTGTCTCATTTGCCAAGGCATTGAAAATCAGATGGGCTGGACATGTAATGTGATTTGGAGACGACTGCTGGACTAGAGCCATTACCAACTGGATCCCACGGGATCACGTGGCCACCCACCTACAAGATGGTCAGACTTCTTTGTCAAGACCATGAATGAACGGTTTGAGTTCATTCATGGTCTTTGTACTCCTGAAACAACCAGATGCTATTGGGCTACACTGGCACGTGATAGGGACAAATGGAAATGTTACTGGTGCCCGCTTGAGGAAATAGATGAACAACGGGATGTCTAGTGATCTAGTGATCTAGTATACTAATTCATTGGTTTCATGATTGGTGTACATGTTTCAGTTTTATCTTTTATAACTCAATCAATTAATTAATTAATTAATTAATTTTTTGGGCTTGGGGCCACATGATGGTGCTCAGAGGCCACTCCCAGGAATCACTCAGAGATCAACTGCATGTAAGGCCAGAGTTTTAACCCTTGTAATAGCTCATTCACATTTCTTTGTTATTTGTTTTTGATATTTGGTTCATATCAGGTGTGCTCTGGACTTATTTCTGACTCTGAGCTCAGGAATCACTCATGGATATGCTCTGGAGACCATATGGGGTGCTGGGGATTGGGAGTGTGCAAGTCAAGCACCAAACTCACTGAACTATTGCACCATCCCTAACCCTCACCAACCATTAAGCTCTACTCATTGGAGGTAACTTCTGTGTAGCTAATCTGTACACATCCATAATTCACAATATATGATTTTATAAAAATGAAGTATTGTGATATTGGTTCTACTATACAAACTTTATCACATTGTATATTTTAGAAATCGTCACAATACATATTTTGAGTTGATACATATTTTTAGAGATAAAATTTTTTCATGGACAATATTTTATTTACAAAGTGTCCAATAAAATAGCCCAAAGATATAAACACGTTTTTTTCACTTATTTCCTTCTTCCTCTCCTGTGTCTTATTATGAGTGTTCAGGTCCTTTGGTTGCTCTGGTCAAGGCAAATAGTTCTCTAGGGGCAAAGTCCCATGATCCACAAACTCCTCCTAAACTATCATGTTTTTGTTCTATCACTTGGTCACTTCTTTAGCTATAATTAGCTTCCTTTTTTTCTTATGGAAAGATTTTATATGGTACTTTGCGTTGGCGAATGTAGGAAAATCTGACTCCTTGAAGATGCTATTCTCTTTTAACAGGTAAAATGGAAGGATGAAAATAAATTTAACAGTGCAATAAAACTTTAGTTTCAGAGATGATTTTGCTTTTGGCATTGCTGTGAATAAGTCAGATCCTCAAAATGATGAGTGCTATCCTAAAGTAAAGTAGGCAATGTCTAGGATAATATTTTTAATAATATTAAGAAATAAATGTGAAAATTTTTATTCCCCATTGGATGAATTTATTGATTTTGGCTTTTTGGCTTGAAACACATTGAGTCTAGGATAGCATAAAAGACATAACATAAAAAATTGTAATATCTTAGATTCAGCATACATTGTAATTAATCACTATTCTAGATGCCAAAAAGAAATTGTCACTCTATCACTTGATAAATAGGCAAAAAAAATTGGATGACTTGAAAATTTTAAAAAGATAATTTTTTTTTATCCCCCATTAGTTTTTTAAAAAGGTGGGTATAAGTTGATAATTTTTTTTATGAAGAAGCAAGTACAATTATTAGAAACTTGTGGGACTTATCTCAAAGTGGAAAACAGTTTCATAGACAACTAGGTAGAAATAGAAAGATAGAGAAAAAAAAGCTGAATAAGCAATTTCCAATGTAATGTTATTTAAATGTATATTGTACAAAATTTATAAACAAAATAACACATGAAACTACATGGATATTAGAATAATTTTCTGTTTCCTTATGTGGGCTAGATATTTTTTAGTATCAAGTTTTATTTTATCAATTTTATAAGAATAGTGAAAAAAGATTCAGGAAAGTTCTAAACAGACATAAGGGAGTAAGTGAAAACTAGAAGCTAAGAGGAAATACAAAATATGCTGTGCTAACTCTTTTTTGTGCTAACTCTTATAAAAAGAAAGTTAGAGTGACTTTATTTGCTGCTTTTAGGATAACGTATCTAAAAGTTCTTTTAGTATCTAAAAGATCACTTGTAGAAAACACAGAATTATTATTTTTTGTTGTCCACAGTTACACAAAGTTAAAACTGAGTCAACTTAGAGAAAGCAGAATTTTACTTGATCTAAAAAGGTTTGTGGGAATCTGAAAAAGAAGAAATCAAATAGTTTGAGTTGAGGGAGAGTATATATTCAATGCTTTTAGATTGAGGAAATTATATGGATCAAGGCTTAGTTTAATTTTCCTAGTTTTCTATAGGTTCCTTTCAACTTGATCACCATTATTTGAAACCTGTTATTTGAAGAGTATTTTCTTCACCTAAAAGGATTAAATATTTGGGAACATGTTTGGAGAAATAATCTCTTCTATATGGGTAAAGGAAATCGGCTAACATAACAGAAGATGGAGTTGGAATTTGTGTATTTTTTAAACTATTTTATTATTCCACCATGGGAAGTTACAAAGATGTTCATAAGATGTTCATATTTGGGTTTCGGTCATACAATGTTCCAGCACCCATCCCTCCACCAGTGCCCACCACCAATGTCCCTGATTCCCTCTCTCTCTTCCCCCAGTCTGCCTCTGTGGCAGGTTCTTAATATCTCCTCTCTCTCTCTCTCTCTCTCTCTCTCTCTCTTCCTGCCCTTACACATTGTGGATTACAATTCATACATTAAGAGGTTGTCATTTGTATCTTTTTGCCTATATTTAATGCTCAGTTCTAGGTTGGTATCAGCACTTTGGACAATTATTAGCACACTGTTCCATTCTCTGTCTTACCTAGCCTCTGACTCCCACACGTTTGTGATAATTTCCACCTTTGACAAGACCTCCTGGAACTTGTGTTTTTGATCATAGGTACATAAGCAGCTGAAAAATTCTGGGGAAAATTAATATGTTTAGGAAAAGTTATTTCAAATCATAGCTTATATAAGATGCTTTTTATAACATCCTTATTTTGAAGTTTCTAGATGAGCATCACTGTATCACTGTCTTCCCGTTCATGATCGATTTGCTCGATTGGGCACCAGTAACATCTCCATATATCCTGTCTCATGCAAGTAGAGCCCAAGGGCACCTGCTTGCTCCAGGAACATAAAGAGCCTCAAACCATTCTATCAGGTCATGGGAATGAGGTCTGTAATTGTTACTGGTATTTGGCATATCAAATGTGACATGGGTAGCTTGCCAGGCTCTGCCTTGCGCGGTAGCATACTCTTGTAGTCATCTCTAAATCCAGTATTTATTGATGAATTGCACGGCCACAAGCGGCCTGGCGAGCTGGGCTGTTATAGGCTGGTCTGCTGGGTGGTGTTCTGAGGAGAGGGAAGTCTGGATGTGGAAAATGGAGGTCGTCATGAAGTGGGGGTCGTCTGGCTAGTTACAAGGCTCTGCTGGGTTGGCGGGCCAGGGCTAGAACCCGCCATCCCTTCTGGGCTCCTCGTGAGTGGCTGGGCACAGGGAAAGCCAGAAGCAGCTCTGCCCCATGTCTGTGAGGTTGCCTACTTCTAGATGAGTAGACATGATATTTTGTGCCTTGATCTAAAAACTTCCTAATGGTTGCTCTGGACTGAGATTTGGAATCGGACCCTGTTTCAAGTGACTTTAAAACTGTGTTGGCCTGAGGTGTTTGCATTCCTATTTCTCTGATATCTGAATGGATATAGAAATTTCCTTTGACTACAATTAGACTCCATATTTATATTTCTTTGTGTTTTAATCTCGCTTTTTAGAAAAAATTCAGGTGATTGCTAGTAATTACAATGCCAGTAGACTCATTTACATCTGCACAACAAAAAGCACTGAGAAATGCCCTCAAGAATATCTGCACTTAAAATATTTGAAAATATGATGCAATAATTTATATCGTAGAATTTCTGAAGAATGGATACAGAAAGTAATTGAAATAGTACCTTGCAAGTTAACTTTAATTTATAATTAATTAATTTTTATTTAAACACTGTGATTTACAAAAAATACAGTTGTTACAAAGATTCATCATTCAATACCCGTCCCAACATCAGTGTGCTCCCAACACAACCAAAGACCCTCATTTCCCACCCCCCATCTGCTTGTCTACTCCCTCAGCTGTCACTAATTATATTGACCACTACAGCCCATATATGGGAAATGGTATTGATAAAGTCATGACTTTTTTTTCTGGGTTGTTATGTACGAATACGGTTGATTTCTGTTCCTGCATTCACTTTCTGAGTTTCTAGAACATAATGGGTTTTTACTAGTCAACACCAAATTCACCAGCTCTGCACCTATGGACAAAACTTATTTTAAATTTTTCTCCACCTTTGTTTGAGCCTGTCCTAAGCATACAGTGAATAATCTATTCTATATTGCTCGTTGGAGATATTCTCTAAATACAGTTGATGAATATATTCTTAGATGAAAGTCATTGGAGATTATTAAATATCCATTGTGCCATTTGAGCCCACTGTATAAGAAATTGTCAGTATGTTCACATAGACAAGACATTGTGATCACATAGTTAGAATTAAGTATGCCGCATACATAATTCTATGAAATGTGATGGGATACCTGGTATATCAGTATACCAGGCTTTGAGATATCACGTGCCATGGGGGAGAGGTGGCAGAATTTCTGCCATATGTCTGTGTCTCTGGATCATGGCCAACAGCACCAGAAGTAGTTCGTGGGCTGACCTTCTGAGGGGACCGAGGTGGGGGAAGGGACCCGAGCTCCAGCTCCAAGAAAGCCTTGGTGAGTTTAGTGGCAGTGAGCCGGATACCTGGGCTTGAAATTGGCTCTCTCTCTTAGGTGGGGGTCTAAAGAGCTGTGGAGTTGGGACCTTGAAAGTGGCTGTGATTGTGGTGTATGCGGTTTTTCTGGCTACTGAAGTTCTACTGTGGTGGCAGGCAGGGAACAGAACCTACCCCTGCTCTTGGACACACAGGATCAGCCTAATATGGGGAGAGCCTGCAGCAGCTCTGCCTTGTTTCTGCGTCTCTGCTAACAGAGATTTCATGAATCCACATTTTTTTGTGAGCTGCTTTCTCATGACCTCAGAGTATCAATAGGTGATGTCATAATCCCTGTCTTTAAGAAGCTTAAAGTCAAGGCCAGAACAATAGTATAGTGGGCAGGGAAGTTGCCTTGCATGCAGCCAACCTGAGTTTGATCCCTGACTTTGCATATGGTCCCCAAGCACTACCAGGAGTGATTCAGAAGTGTAGAGTCAGGAGTAAGCCATGAACGCCACTGGGTGTGGCACAGAAGCCAAAAAAAAAAAAGAAGCTTATAGAAGAATCTTATAGTCTACATGGTAAGTTAGAACTGCTCTTTATACTCCAAAATATAAAAAATAGTAAAATAGGAGGTATTGATATAAAAGACCTCACAGATATGGTTAAAATTAATATATCTTGTAGACAAATATATTCCAGAAGCAGAATTGGTAAGAATTTATTTGCCAGAATGAATGTCAAAGACTTGGCAGTGGATAGTTGAAAAATAATAAAAGTTATGATTCCAAGAATGTAAAGTCAAAAGCATTTTGGGTTGAATTTTATTTTTATAGAGAACAATCTTGTATTTCTGAAGATCATCAAAATATATTCCCTAAAAAGAAGCAGAGGAATATTAACAATGAGATAACTTGGTGGTAGAGAGCAAGTTTCACATGAATTTACCAGAAAATTACCAATTTTTCTGGTGATCATATTTCAGAGGTTATATTGACATATTAGTCGTTTTCACACTAAATTAAAAATAGGTTTTTATCACCTTTGTCCTCTTCCTTTTGATTTATTAACATAATTACATAATTTGAATTTCTTCAATTTCTTCCTTTTAGGTAGCAAATCTTACAAGCCAATAATGGATGGAACAAATTACTCTGTGGTGACAGAATTTGTATTCCTGGGACTCACCAATTCTTGGGAGATCCAACTTCTTGTCTTTGTGTTCTCATCCATGGTTTATGTGGGAAGCATGATGGGAAACTCCCTTATCATGATTACTGTGATGTTTGACTCTCATTTACATTCTCCCATGTACTTCCTGTTAGCCAACCTCTCTTTCATCGACCTGGGAGTTTCTTCTGTCGCCTCTCCTAAAATGATCTATGACCTTTTCAGAAAGCGAAAAGTCATCTCCTTTAGTGGCTGCATCACTCAAATATTCTTCATCCATATCATTGGTGGTGTGGAAATGGTGCTGCTCATTGCCATGGCTTTTGACAGATATGTTGCCATATGCAAACCTCTCCACTATCTGACCATCATGAGCCCAAGAATGTGCATCTTCTTTTTAGTGAGTGCTTGGATCATCGGCCTTCTCCATTCCCTCATTCAACTGGCCTTTGTGGTAAACTTACCATTCTGTGGTCCTAATGTGCTGGACAGCTTTTACTGTGACCTTCCTCGGTTCATCAAACTTGCCTGCACAGATACCTACCAACTAGAGTTCATGGTCACAGTCAACAGTGGATTCATATCTGTGGGTTCCTTCGTTATATTGATCATTTCCTATATCGTCATTATCCTCACTGTTCAGAAACATTCTTCAACTGGCTCTTCCAAGGCTCTATCCACACTCTCAGCTCACATCACTGTGGTAGTTTTGTTCTTTGGCCCACTGATAATTTTTTTATACATGGCCATCTCCTTCCAGTCATTTGGATAAGTTTCTGGCCATCTTTGATGCAGTTCTCACTCCTTTTCTCAATCCTATCATTTACACATTCAGGAATCATGATATGAAGGTGGCAATGAAAAGGGTATGTAGACAGTTAATAAACTATAGGAAGATATCTTAAGTGATGTCCATATTGAGAAAAACCCTTGCAGATGAATGATACTTATTGTTGAAGGTCAACTCAGAGATTGGTTTTTCCTGATCTATCTTAACGTGATTATATACACTGATCTTGAGTCCATTTTGAGGACATTCATTTTTGAAAAATAGGGTTGCTATATGTATACCTACTATTATAAAAGATTATGATAATCTTGAGTTTCCATTCCTAAGGAATAATATTTTTTTGAAATAATTTATTCAGAGTACACATTCTAGAATTACATTTTACCTTAATATAACTGTAAACTTTTACTTTTATAAACAAATGCAAAATTCTATTATTGGATAATCAATTATTTTTTTAGAGTTGAATCACTGTAAGATATACAGTTACAAAATTGTTCAATATTGAGTTTCAGTCACACAATGATCCAACCGCCCCTCCACCAGTAGGAAATAATTTTTTAACTGCTACTTCTGATGTAGTCCCAGTCACCCATAATAAGAATTTTAATCAGTTTAGCTTCTATTATGCCAAGAATTGTTGAAATTGTACAATTGAGAATTATTAATCACATACTATCTTCTTAGTAAGTCAACAAAATTGATGAACATACATAATATAACAGTAAACAGCTACTTACTTCCTATTCATACTTTTTAAAGGACATAAATGTTATGATTTAAGTAGAGAAAAATGAATATATTCATTAACTTGATTGAAATCTAATGATAGTCTGTACACTCTACAAAGATTCAGGTAAAGTCACACATATACATAATCAATTGCCACATAATATTTTAATATTCAAAATTGTTTAAAAATTTACCAAAGAATGTCCAGTAATTACTACATATAATATAGCCCATGGTCTTAAATTGGCTAACTATATTTGTTATGTATATTATGTATGTGAGCACACTAGAATTTCAGAAATATAAATTGGTTGAGCACATAATTTTGCATTTAAATTTTTTTCTATATTGGGTTTTATACTGATAAGATCAGGATGTTCTTTCTGTGTCCATAAAAAAACAGTATTGAATCACTATGACATGGCCAATGACTGATTTTTTTTTTGACTACGTGAATTTGAATTTGCATGCAAAAAATACTTCTGAGCTAGGAATTTTCTACACTTTTTTTCCTGAAGAAGTGAGTACATTTAACAGTGTATTCAAAACAGAAGTTCAGTCAAAATTTGTTTTTGGAATGCGAGGTATATGATAACACTTATTAATCTCTATAAACTAATTCTTAAAGGAGATTTCATATTTAGAGATTTTATGGAAACATAGTTATTATTATTTTCATTTTTTGGATCCCACCTGGTGGTGCTCAGGGCATGCTCCTGTCTCTGTGCTCAGGGATCACTGCTGGCAGGACTTGGGGACCTTATTAGATACTGGGGGTTGAACACAGGATGGCAATGTGCAAGGCAAGCATCCTACCAGCTGTGCTATTACTCTGACCCCATAAAGAGATCATTGATTAAGCAATTCTAAGGCAGAAAAAGACTTTGCTTTCATACAATGAGAGTAAAAAAGTTTATCAATTACAGAAACAAAGGTACACTTCAATCTTTCAGGTTCAGTTTCACAACATTGTCTATAGAGAAATACAGACTAAAAAATCAAAAGTAGAGATGCAAGCAGCAATATGCATAGAGGTGCGTATTGGAGCTTGAAGAGTCTTTCTATTCTTTTTTCTTGGGCCATGCCCAGTTTTGCTCTGGACTTACTCCTGGCCCTGAGGTCTGGGGTCTCTCCTTGGTGGGGCTCTTTTGGGAGATAATCTAGGGCGCCATGGGTAAAATCCAGGTTGGTCATGTGCAAGGTTAGTGTTCAATCATTGTACTGGACACTGAAAACCATTTCTAGTTCTAGTGGAATCAACCCATATTCTTGCACAAGAAAATACATGAAAGCAAAGCCAACAATGAAATAAACAAAAATCAAAATTCTTTGTCTTACCTGTGAGAACAGGTCTTGTCCTAGTTTTGGAGAATGTGTAATGAAGTACCACAATATGGATGGTTTAAACCAAAATGCCCCTGGAGTCAAGTTGCTCGAAAATCAAGGTGTGAGCAAGTTTGTTTCCTTTTTTAGGGTTCTTAGGGAATTATGAATTCCCGTTCCCTTCCCTTTTCTTGTCTTGCATTTAAAAAATATTTTTCTTTTGTCCTTGGGCCACACCCCGCGGTGCTTGTTGCTTGCCTCTGGCTGTTCACTCAGAGATCACTCCTGGAGAGGCTCAGAGGACCATTTTGGGTGCTGGGGATTGAACGTTAGTCAGTCACATGCAAGGCAAGTGCCCTCTCCACCATAGTATCATTTTGGACCCTGAGATAGCATGATCACAATAGTGTTAATGTTTATAGTACAGATGTACAAAGTTTCTGCACTCCCCCATCACCAAAGTGCCTGAGACCCTCCACTACCTCTGTCTCTATGTCACCTCCAGTCCACTTCTTCATTTCCACACACTGTTCCCCTCTGCTGAACACCAACCACAATCTTAGAAAACGTACGGAAATAGAAGTTCTACTTTAGTGGGTTCACTATAAAACTGTTAATCAAATTGCTATGAATTAACACAAAATGTATATTTTGTATATTTTTACTTTATTAGAATTATTTTAAATTTGGGGCTGGGTAAATAGTAGCAT
>JAJIBD010003253.1:200000-234510 GCA_021461705.1 Cryptotis parvus | reverse complement strand
CCAAATAGCGTTCTCATCCTGTTTTCGTAGGGACCCAGGTCTCTGAGGTGTATGTTGATGCAGGGAGAACAGTGGAGTCAAAGAGATGTGCCTGGAGCCATCAGTAATAAAAAGTGTATCTTCCCAGTAATATCTACACCCAGGATTGAATTTATAAGGTGATCTTTCTGAGATCATGTCATATATAGCCCAGATTACATTCTTCTCATCAGGTTGTTTTATTCCTAATCCCCACTGGGTCCTTTTTGATCCAGTCCCACAGTGGGACCCTTCTTTTGGGATATAAGGAATCAGAATCAATCTAAGGGTAACTGAAGCTTTAAGTTAGAAAATATGATGGTTGCCCAGAAGTAACTAATTCAGAGTTAATTAACTCCTATATCACAAATGTACAACTGAAACTATTTTCCTGTGTCTATACAAAAATCCTTTGTCCTGGCCTAATCATATGTATATGGCATCCAGGAAAGAGAGAAACAACCTTTCATTTAAAATACCAAACCCAGGGCTGAGAACAGAAAATACCCAACAAACCTGTCTATGTAATCCCCCAGTCTACCACACCCAATGGTGCCATGTTACCACCTAAAGTGCTCCCGCCTACTACTCCCCTAATGGCACCATGCACTTTCCTACAATCATGACATGATGTCACCAACTTAGAACAACCATAGCTATCCATCGATATGTCAAGTATCCGGTATCCACTACTGGTTGTTTGCATGCTACTCTGTTCATACTAGCATACTAGCATTATACCTCCATCAAAGACACACACACACACACACACACACACATATACACACATTGCCAGCACCACACTTGGGTGTCATTGGAGTGACTTCTCCTCTTTCTCCAATAGTAATTATAAGCATTCCATCCTCCAAGAACCCTGATCCTTAAAAAATATATATATATCCATTTTTAATTAGGAGGATCAATTTAATTAGAAAGGAACCAATAGGAACCAATAAGAACCAATTAGAAAGGAACTAATACTTTCTCTGGAGGAACCAGGAAGGACAGTCTTGACCCTACAGAGAACGATACACCCCCCCATCTCCCTATGCTTTACGTCTCTACTTTCTCTTTCATCTAATCCTCATAATTACTGAGGAAGTGGACTTCATACACTGAGCTAGAAATTATAGAGGTCTTTCTACCAAGCACCCAGGAAAACAGGCAATTCTTGGAATTCTTAGGTCTGGCAAAATCTCCCAGAAACAGAAAAGACACTTGATATTTTTCTCCATCGGGAATACCATGTGCTTTAACATTTATTTTCCATTGCCAATACGTCCTAAGGAATTTGGAGGCAGCCAGACAGCCACTCAGAGTTAAAGCACAGAGGCATCAAATAATGAGAAGAAAGGCAGGTCCCAGAGAAAGAATCACTCCGTGGTCAGCAAGACCCATGTGCCTGGACTATGCACCCAAAGATAAAACCTGTTCCTGGTGAAGGAGACTAGTCAGTCTTGTAAGCTGCCAGTGCCTATGGGCCTTGGCATTCCATAGTTTGTGGTTTCACGATTTCAACCTCTGGCTCCATTTTCATGGGGCTTTCTTTTCCCATGTCATCTCACCTTCTCTTTTTAAAGACACTGTCATTTGTGACTCACCGTAGGATTTAGGGCCCATCTGAATGGCACCTTGAGACCCGTAACTAAGTGTTATCTGCGAAGACCCTTTTTTTCCCAAAAATAGTCACATTCACAATTCTAGGAGGGCTGGATCACCCCTTTAAGAGTGTGCATCAGGCCAGAGAAATAGTACAGCAGGTAAGGCATATGCCTTGCTCGCGGCAGACTCAGGTTCAATCCCTGGCATTCTATATGGTCCCTCAGGCACTGCTCACTTGGTGCTGTACAGCCATAAGTAATCCTTGAGCATCACACGGCATGACCCCTTCACTGGGCTGGAGAAACAATTTCTTCCCTTCCAGGTGTCCTGCCACATGTCACTGGTGCTGAGAGCATCCCCTCAGCGCTCTCTCCTGGTTCACCCCAGAAGGCCATACAGAGACTTTTTAACATGTTTAGTAATTGCTGGTTTTATTTTTGCTGTTAGTGTCACGGTTTGGGACATATGTGTTTGCTTTTTTGTGTTTTCTGTTTGTTCTGGTTTTAATATTTTGCATGGTTTCAAGAGGATATGGCTTCTTGGGAAGTTGATAGTGTTTGAATGATGAGTTCTCTGTAAAAGAAAAAGGTTTAGCAATGAATGCCATATGTGTCCTAGTGACACTCTGTCCCCAGAAAATGTGTGTCCTCAGAAAGATAACTTGGCAAAGCTAAAAGATTAAAAATAAATAATATACCATGCTTCCAGAAGATTTCCTCTGATAGCTAGCAACTGTAAAACTACAGAGATTTTACTTCTAAAGAAACATTTTTGATCATTATTGTAGCAAATTATAATAAGCAATATAAAATGAGTCACTGAGGGTGTGCCATGGGTGCAGACTTAATGGGTGAGTGGGAAAAATCAGAGATAATGGTGGTGGGAAGGTGCAATGGTGGTGGAATTCATGATGGTGTACTGAATGTCTATAACAAATCACCATGAACAGACTTGTAACCACAGTGTTTATATAAGGTGCAATGGAAAAATAAAAGTAAAGTTTTGTAAAAGCTACTGAGATTTTGTTGTTGCTGTTGTTGTTGTTTTTGTTTTGGTTTGGTTTGGTTTGGGGTGAGGAGAATATGTGTGGGCCACTTGATCACTTGATCACTTGAATCCCGTTATTCATCGATTTGCTCGAGCGGGCACCAGTAACATTTCCATTGGACCTATCACGTGCCAATGTAGCCCAATGGCACCTGGTTGATTCAGGAATATGAAGAGCCTCAAACCATTCCTTCAGGGTCTTGACAAGGAAGTCTGACCATCTTGTAGGTGGGCGGCCACGTGATCTTTTGACATCCCGTGGGATCCAGTCGGTAACAGCTCTAGTCCAGCGGTTGTCTCCAAATCGCATTACATGTCCAACCTATCTGATTTTTGATGCCTTGGCAAATGAGACAGCATTCCTGATTCTGGAATAGCGACGGAGGTCGGAACTCCGATTCCTTCTCTCACTTGAGTGAGGCGTGATATTCCAAGCATAGCTTTCGATTCCTCTCTGGGAGACCCGAATAGCATTCTCATCCTGCTTTCTTAGAGCCCAGGTCTCTGAGGTGTATGTTAATGCAGGGAGAGTGGTGGAGTTGAAGAGATGTGCCCAGAGCCGGAGTTTCTTTGTCCTTTTAGCTATTTCTTCGATGCCTTTGAAGGCATTCCATGCTGCTCTCTTCCTCCTGCGCATCTCAGGTTTTAGGTCATTCATCATGTTGACTTCTCAACCTAGGTACACATAACTGTGGGCCACACCCAGAGGTATTCAGGATCTGTGCTCAGGAGTGACCCTTCATGGTGCTGAGGTGCCAGGTATCAAACTAGGATGGGCTGCACACAAGGCAAGCGCCTTACCACCTTTCCTCTCTCGCTACCACCCACTCCCTTTTTTCCAAGACTATTACAAAGACCGGTTGTATTCATCATCGATGTCATCAATGATGGCATCTTCCCATGTAGCCGCAATGGTGCCAAAGTTTCCCAGTTGGTGGTCATTCTGGGAGTTCTCTTCCTAAACTTTGCAGCCTTTTCTCCCTGTTCCATAAAGTAGAATTTTGCATGAAGGAGAAGGTGGTCCAATCCTGTTTGGAATTTTGGGATGACAGCGACATCGGTCAGGCAAAACCATCGATTGAATATGAAGTGGTCAATTTCATTATGGAACTGTCCACCAGGAGATTCCCTTGTCCAATGTTTAAATTCAGCCTTCTGGAAGTGTGAATTCCGTGAATGGTCTTGGTGGACATGATGAACTCAGATAGTCTCTCACCGTGTTCGTTTCATTTTAGGCCATTGGGCCTGATGTGGAGTTCTTTAGCCGATCTCGGTCCTATCTTGGCATTAAAATCACCAACTATGAACTTGTAGGTGTGATCTTCTTTATAGAACTCCTTCAGTTTCATGTAGAATCAGCACCTCCGTGATTGTACAAGGAACACCAAGAGAGAGAAAGTCACAAAAGGATGCCTCTCTTCAAAAACTCTTGAGCTCATTCACCAATGTGACAAGGTGCAAGCCTCAGACAACCAAACACTAACATCCAAGTTCGCAAAGCAGTGCAGAGAAGTGATTAAAAAAAAAAAGACCTCAAAGAGAGAAGAGCAGAAATACTGGCCAATGCAGCAGAAGCCGGGAAAGCATTCACAATGCCCGCCTGTCCTTTGCCAACTATAAGACCAAGATGACTACCCTCCTATGTCCTGATGGATCTTCCAGAAAGGCAATGGAGAATATTATCCATGACTTCTACTCGGATCTCTTTGATACACACATCCACCTGCCCACGTACCAAATTCCGCAGGATGGATATGTCATTCCCAACATTCTCCCTTCTGAAATCAACATGCCATTTTGTCAGTAAAAGAAGCAAACAGCACCAGGCCCAGACACAGTCAGACCAGAACACCTGAAGACTCTGCCATCAGTACTCATCAATACACTGGCTCAGCTCTTCACTTGCTACCTTGATCACTTCACTTGATCACTTGACTTCCCGTACATCATCAATTTACTCAAGTGGGCACCAGTTACTGGTGCCCACTCACTCGCTACCTGTCTGAATAAAAGGTGCCTTCCCAATGGAAAACCAGCAGGGAAGTTCTACTGTTCAAGAAGGAAGACTTCTATGACATTGGCAACTCTCATCCCATCTGCCTGTTGTCTGTTATCTACAAGCTGTTCTCTCAAGTCATCCTGAACAGGATTGGCATGAAGGACATCATGATTCGATGAAGGACAACCATGCGAGCAAGCTGGCTTCCAAAAAGGATTCAGCACAATCAACCATATTCACATGGTAACCGAGCTCATGGAGGTTTGTAGGGAATTCAAGATGCAGCTCTGTCTCACATTCATTGATTTAAAGAAAGCCTTTGATTCTGTTGAGTCTGAAGCAGTCATCAAAGCCCTAGCCAAACAGGGCCACATTGGCCCCTAGTCCAATGCATCAAGATCCTTCGTGTACTGTATTACGGATTCACCACCAGGATCTCACCATTCTATAAGGAAGTGATCATTAATGTCAAAAGAGGAGTTCGACATGGTAATACCATTTCACCAAAACTCTTCAGTGACACCCTCAAGAACATCATGTGACAATTAGAATGGGAAGGAATGGGAGTGAAGATAGATGGTCGGCAACTACACCACCTCCGCTTCGCTGATGACATCGTTCTAATAACACCAAACATTAGCCAAGCGGCACAAATGCTGACTGACTTCGACCGAGAATGTGGAAAGATAGGTCTACAGCTGAATCTAAAGAAAACAATGTTCATGAAGAATGAACTAGTTCCTGAGGCCCCATTCACTCTCAATGAAACAAACATCTCTGAATGCAGAAGTTATATATACCTAGGTCGAGAACTCAACATGATGAACGACCTAAAACCTGAGCTGCACAAGAAAAAGAGAGCAGTGTGGAATGTCTTCAAGAGCATTGAAAAAATAGCTAAAAAAGACAAAGAACCTCTGGCTCCAGGCACATCTCTTCAACTCCACTGTTCTCCCTGCATTAACATATGCCTCGGAGAGCTGGGCCCTATGAAAGCAGAATGAGAACACTATTCAGGTCTCCCAAAGAGGAATTGAAAGAGCTATGCTTGGAATATCACACCTCACTCAAGTGAAAGAAGGAATCCGGAGTTCCAACCTCCAACAAGCAAGAGTCAGGGTTGAGAGTCAGGAATGCTGTCTCATTTGCCAATACATTGAAAATCAAATGGGCTGGACATGTAATGCGATTTGGAGATGACCGCTGCACTAGAGCCATTACTGACTGGATCCCACAGGACGTCAAAAGATCATGTGGCCGCCCACCTGCAAGATGGTCAGACTTCCTTGTCAAGACCCTGAAGGAACAGTTTGAGGCTCTTTGTATTCCTGGAGCAAGCAGATGCTATTGGGATACACTGGCACATGATAGGGTCAAATGCAAATGTTACTGGCGCCTGCTCGAGCAAATCAATGAATAACAGGATGCCAAGTGATTTAGTGATTACAAAGACTCATCACTGGTCTCAAGATTATTGCATAGGTGGGGAGGAACTGATTGGCTGAAAGCACAACTGTGGAAGCTGACCTGTGACTCAGAGCCTACCTCTGTCTCGCTAAATTCATTCTATTCTGTGCATATAGAATGACTTTCATGTAAAAGTCCACTTTCCGTTATAGGGAGAACCCAGGACCATCAGAAACACACACCCAAAGTCCCGCCGCCCTTCCTTTTATGTTTTGTTACTAAAATTGGCCTCAGTAAATGATGTCCCTAATCAATGTTAAACTACCATATTGGAAATGCAGCAAAAAAGTTCTGACATGCCCCTTCCTTCATCCCCCAGGCTTGCCCCAGTGGTCCCTACGTCACTGGAAATCCTTGGAAGATTGTCCAAACAAAGATAACAATAGTTTCAGGGCAGAAGGGGGAATTACCCACTTCTTTGGAAGACAGAGAGATAAGACCATGGATTCTTATGTTCCATTTCAGATCTCACCCCACCCTGGACCTCTGCCTAAGAGAAGAGTGGAATACTCTGGAGACATAAGCAATAGAATCACTAAGGGGAAACTATTTTTCTTGTTACTTTTTTCTAATCTTTCTAGTATCACTTTATTTTGGTGCTCAGGGATGGAACCAGGCCTCATGTGCCCCCAGCTTGACTACTCCTTTTTATAAACCATTTGTATTGAAGTACTTGGGTCTATAATACCATTACCCTTTTATTAACTTTATTTAAACACCGTGACTTACAAAGTTTGTTCACAGTACAGTGGTTTCAAGTACTCAATATTCCAACATGAGTCCCACCATCAATGTGCCCTTATGGCCACCAAAGACCCTAATTTCTCACCCACCCCCATCCCCATGCCTGCTCCCATACCAGGCACTAATTATATTGCTTCACTTGATCACTTGACATCCCATTATTCATCGATTTGCTTGAGCGGGCACCGTAATATTTCCATTCCATCCTATCACGTGCCAGTGTAGCCCATGTCATCTTTTGCTTCAGGAATACGAAGAGCCTCAAACAATAAGCAATTATACTGTTTATTACCACATATATATTGGAATTGTATTGATAAAGTCATGACCTTTTTACTGGGTTTGTGTTACTGCTTTCAGTTACTGAACCTTACTCTTACTTCATACTTTTCTGTTTGGGGAGGTCACACCCAGCAATAGTCAGGATTACTCCTAATCTGCACTCAGGAATTACCCCTGGTGGTGCTTGGGGGACCAGATGGGATGCTGGGTATCAAACTCGGGTTGGTCACATGCAAGGCAAACACCCTACCGGCTGTGCTAGCGCTCCAGTCCCTTTGTTTTCTTTTTCTTTTTTCCTCATTTTTTCTTTGCTTTCTTCATACTTTTCGTGAATATAGTCTTCCAAGCCCACAGCTGCCACCAGAGAGCCCACAATCCTCTACCAGTATCCCAACAACCTGCCCAAGCCCAGTCTTTCATGTAGACCCAGTTCTATAGACAAAATCTTCAATTCTGATGAGTTTGAATATTTGAAGGTAAAATTATCTTTCTTAAGTCCCAGTCCCAATGCCCTTTGAACAGTAAATAACTATCTCTTCAGAGGAAACATCTGTGAGCTCAGAACTTAGCATCTTGTGTAAAGGAGGAGCAGGAAAGGGAACTATGACACTGGGCTTCCAAATTGTCGTGTCTGATGTTCTTAATTTTAATTCTGTCAGATCTTAAGTATTTAATTTTCTAAAGGCATCAAAGTCAGCCTCAATGTAAACACCAAAACCTGTGACAACCACACAGAGCTTTCCAAGCACTCTCTTCCACTTCCTGCCGGAAAGAGAATATGCCCTACAAATATGTCGTACAACTATGTCTAACAAACCAGTAACTACGTCATAGTAGGTATTTCAGTGATGTTGAAGGGTTTTTTATCACCCTATGGTGTGAATAAAAAAAAAACCCTGCCACAACAACTTTTTAAATTGCTGTTGAAAATGAAAAGAAATTTTCTCTTCTGAAGGAGAAACGTGCAATTTTTCATGATAGCTTTGTTGTCATCCACAGTAATTCACAGTAGATGAATCAGGTAGGGCTGAGTACATACTGTTCTTGGAACTGAACTCAGCTTATGAGCATATTGTCAACTATTTTAATATTCCATTTTCCAGGAAAACATAGTACATGTTCCACAGAAGCCCATTAAATTCCAAAGCAACCAATCAATTAAATGAACCCTGTCTCCAGACCAAATGCAGCTACCTCTGGGTCAACATCACAAAGAAATATTTTATCAACATGCAAACACCAGCCACTCCAGGAAGTAGAACTTTGCATTCCTGCCTTGCAAATTTCACTGAAACTAGGACACAGAACTGATGGTCCAGACAAAAGTCAAGTCCACTTTGACCCTGACTTCCCCTAACTTCTCTGCCACTCCAGGTAAGCCGACAGTTGCCTCCATGAAACCTAAGAATCTTCTGGCAACCCCCGAGATCCTGCCCTTGGCAGCTGCCTATGCAAAGTGAGACTGAGAAATGTAATACATGATAGGAATGCTCCTGGAAGCAGCAATATTATATCCACCAGGGGGAAAAGCTTTCTGGGGATTAGTGTGAGCTCTGAAACTTGAGGGCTTCGCAAGGTCTCATAATTATTATCCCAATTACTGTAACTGCATATGTCATTTCTCTTCCCCAGGTACAAGCAGGTCCCTTCCCTCTGAAGCTCACAGAGTCAATTGCTTGAACACTTGTCTCAGTCCAGAGAGACTCAAGACTGAAGACCTCTCCCTTCCATAGAGACCCATCGCCCACCTACTACTGCCCAAGTACATTTTCTTTGGATCTCACTCATGCTCTGACCTTGGAGGGGACAGTGTAAGAGGCATACCTGATTAACTCTACACTTATAAAACAATTATTTCACGTTCCAGCACTGCCGTTCTGCAATCACTGACACAAAATCTTTTACAAAACAAAATGTAATTAATGAGAAATCGATTTGGAGATTTTTGTTGTTTGCGTTAAAGTCAGCTATCAAGAAGCAATGTTCTTTAATACAAAAGGTCTGTCTGGACTTGGTAACCTCTCAATACCTGTATTGCAAACCATAACACTCCAAAGGAGCAGGAGATAGAGAATGAGAGAGAAGATAAAAGATAGGCTAGTGTTAGGTTGGGAAGGAAACTGGGGAACTTGGTGGTAGGAAATGTACACTGGTAAAGGACAGATGTTAGAACATAGTATTATTTGTTTCATGGTGAGTCAACAAAACAAATAAATAAATAAAATGGAAAAAAAAGGTCTGTCTGTTGACATGACTCCACATCAGAGCTAAAGCTGTCTCAAGAGGATATGAAATCACAGCCAATCCAGGCTTAGGGATACCTTCTCATTGCTAACCCAGTAGACAGGCAAAGTATGATTTTTCTATCTAAGCAGGAGGGAACAGAGGCTTGCACGGAGATCTCCTAATGCTGAAATTATACCAAACGCTCATGAAAGTTCATTTGTGGGGGCAAAAAAAATAGTATGAGTCTAATATACAAGGCCAGGGAAAACAGGGACCAGGAGAATGTGTCAATCGTTGGGATCTACCACGAGTGTGTGTGTGGGGAGGGAGGGGGTAGGTAAGATAGAGAAGGGACCAGTTTACCAGTTTGACAATAATAGTTGGAAATAGTAATGCTATACTAGGACTGAGTATTGAAAGCAGGTCAAAGGATATACATGATAACCCTTCATTATCTGTATTGCTGTTATTACTTGGGAAATAAACATTTTTTTTTTGCTTTTTTGGGTCACACCCAGCAATACTCAGGGGTTTCTCCTGGCTCTGCACTCAGGAATTACTCCTGGTGGTGCTAGGGGGACCATATGGGATGCCAGGAATTGAACCCAGGCCGGCGCAGGCTAGCCGTGGTGCAAGACAAACGCCCTACCCGCTGGGCTATCGCTCTGGCCGGGGAAATAAACATTGTTATTACTGGTTTTGACATATCGAATGAGCATTGGACAGCTTGCCAGCTCTGCTGTGCGGGCAGTATACTCTCAGTAGCTTGCTAGGCTCCCTGAGAGGGGTGGGTAGAATATTCTTGGTAATCTTAGATAAATCACTCCACATCTTGGAAGATGTAAGGGAAGGAGTATGTGTGGTTGCCGCTGAGGGCCCAGGAGCCAGCAGGGAAGGCGAGGCCCATCTGTATTGTAAACTATAATGCCTAAAAAGGAGAGAAAGAGGGAGGAAGGGAGGGAGAGAGAGAGAGAGAGAGAGAGAGAGAGAGAGAGAGAGAGAGAGAGAGAGAGAGAAGTGTTTGCCATAGAGGCAAGTTGGGGGGATGTGGGAGGGGAAACGGGGCACATTGCTGTTGGGAAATGTGCACTGGTGAAGGGATGGGTGCTGGAACACTGCATGACTGAAACCCAATCATTAACAGCTTTGAAATGGTCTATCGCATGGTGATTCAATTTTTTAAAAATATAAAAGAGTAAAGCACACCAAAAAAAAAATGCTCAATCAAGGTCAAGGAAAAATGGTTTTCTTCCCTGATCATGACTCTTCAAGAACTTCTCAGTTAGTCATCACCTTTCTCTTCTTCGAATTTTCATTAGCCCTCCTAGGTCAGCTCTTCCCAAACTGCCCTGCTGATACTTGAAGAAACCCCCTAATCCCCCCCACCACTGTTCTCATCATCTTTCTCCACCCAACCTTTCCTTCCCAGTGTTCTGCATTTGGCCTCTTTACATTTCATCTATTTCTTTAGTCGACTTTATTGTATGTCGCCCCTCCCTCCCTGTGAGAACACAAGTTCCATGAAGACAGAGAGATCTTAGCTGCACCTCGACAGAAATTGGCACGGAACAGACACTGTAAGTAGCATGAAATAAAATGTCTAAAATGGAAAATCAAATAAAATTGCTCAACCAGTCATCAACCTGCTCTCCACTAAGGTAGATGACTCTGCCATAAAGACTGAGAGGGAACCCGAGGCCACAGGTGGAGGGAAGCTGACCTTGGTGGTAATAATGGTGCTAGAACATTGTATAAAGCTCAACTATGAATAGCTTTGTAAATCACGGTGCTTTAATAACATTTAAAAATAAAAGGATAGGGCCGGAGCTATAGCCCAGTGGGTAGGGCGTTTGCCTTGCAAGCAGCCGGCCCATGCAGGCCGGGGTTCGATTCCCGGCATCCCATATGGTCCACTGAGCACCTCCAGGAGTAGTTCCTGAGTGCAGAGCCAGGAGAAACCCCTGAGCATTGCCAGGTGTGACCCAAAAAGCAAAAATAGATAGATAGATAGATAGATAGATAGATAGATAGATAGATAGATAGATAGATAGATAGATAGATAGATAGATAGATAGATAGATAGATAGATAGATAGATAGATAGATAGATAGATAGATAGATAGATAGATAGATAGATAGATAGATAGATAGATAGATAGATAGATAGATAGATAGAGATAGAGAGATAGAGATAGAGAGATAGATAGAGAGATAGATAGAGAGAGATAGAGAAATAAAAGGATAAATTAGTAAAACAAAGACTGGGGCCAGAGTGATAGCTCAGCCGGTAGGGCGTTCCTTGCACGTGGCTGGCCCATGCCAGCCCGGTTCGATCCCCGAATCCCATATGGTTCCCCGAGCACTGCCAGGAGTAATTCCTGAGTGCAGAGCCAGGAGAAACCCCTGTGTGACCCAAAAAGCAAAAAACTAAAAAATTAAAAAATTAAATTAAATTTTAAAAAAAGATACTCAATGTCATTTGAGATAAGAACAATTATAACTTATTTTATATTCTATATACCAAATCAACCCTCTAAAAATTATTTTAAAGTGTTATCCCTACATTTTGCACATCTGAATAGAAGTTTTAGTGTCCAAAAGTCCACTTTGCTTTTGCAAGAAATAATGCAGTATAATAAAACTCATGTAGAGCCAAAACAAAACCTCATTTGATAGCATAAGGGCAAATTCACCCAGTCTACAAGCCTCTGGTTATAACATACCCAAGACCATATCCAAGATAACATACCAACATACCTGCAGTCACCAGACTATTCTGAATTTTGCATTTAGCAAAACCCTCATGTAACCTCTGAATGCCAAGGCAAGGTTCAAGAGTAATCTTTCCTTTTAGTCTTTCACTCCAATGAGACGCGAAACATAGCTGGCTACCTTTGGAAAGCGTGACTTCAGCGTGTCCATTTGACTCCCCTTCAAACCAAAAGCCCAGAGAGAAACAAACCCGACCATCAACACTACATTAAACCATAATAGGAATATAGAAATGGTGGAATTTCCATATAACTTTCAATGAGAATTTTCTGGGATTTCCAAGTTTTTTCAGTGAGAATGTTCTTTTTGACGTGATTCTTTCAGGCTGTGTTAGAAAGAGATTTTTTAGATATCCCCACAAATGCCAGTCACAGACTCCATGGTGTCCTGCAAACAAATATCCTCTGCTTTGGGTTATATTTCTTCTTGCTGGGTTTTGGTTTTTGTTGTTTCTTTTTAGTATATCTGGAAATGTGGGGAGTAGAAGAATGTCACTCACAGCAGTGTTCAAGTGACAATGCAGTACCAGGGAACAAATCTGGGCCTCTCACAAGCAAAGCACATACCCGAGCATGTACCCCTGCCTCTTAGCGATCGCTCCAGCCTGTTTTACAGGCTTCACTGCTTTTCAATTTTTTTGTGGGGGGGGGTGGAATTCCATACATGAGTGCCATCTAGGGAAGAAAAGTCACTTCACAGCAAAGGTATCCACTAAATGGTAAATGAATTAATTCATTAACGGCATGGCATGATAGGAAGTAGATTCTTCTACTTCTAGGCCCTAACTAGTTAAAGTTCTGGTATAATAAACTAAATGATGTCTTTTCCTCTTTATGTTCCTGGAGCAAGCACATGCCCTTAGGCTACACTAGCATGTGACAGGACGTATGGGATGTTACTGGTGCCTGCTCGAGCAAATCAATGATCAATGGGAAGACAAGTAATACAAGCGAAGTGATAAATAACACTTGTTTTAAATTTGTATTAAGACATGGAAAATAAGACATAGAAACGTTCACAAAGTTCTATTCTTTAGAACTTACCTCTATTAAGAGTTGATTGCACATTTTTTCAGGCTTTTTGCCAATGCAGGTATGAAAGATATGAACGAGATGAGAGGTGACTACAAGAGTAACCCACCTGCACGGCAGAGCCTGGCAAGCTACCCGTGTCATATTTGACATGCCAAATACCAGTAACAATTATAGACCTCATTCCCATGACCTGATGGAATGGTTTGAGGCTCTTTATGTTCTTCGAGCGAGCAGATGCCCTTGGTCTACACTGGCATGTAACAGGACATATAGAGATGTTACTGGTGCCCGCTCGAGCAAATCGATGAACAACAGGAAGACAGTGATATAGTGATACAGTGATACCCTGAAAGTCACGTTTTAAAATCTATCAGACCACTCCTGGGAATCTACTCTGGGAAACCAAAAATACGCAGTGGAAACACCATCCCTACTTTTATGTTCATAGCAGCATTATTCACAATAGCCAGAATCTGGAAGCAACCCGAGTGCCCGAAAATAGATGACTGGATAAAAAGCTTTGGTACATCTACACAATGGAATACTATGCAGCTGTTAGGAAAAATGAAGTTATAAAATTTGCCTACAAATGGATGGACATGGAGAAGATTATGTTGAGCGAAATTAGCCAGAAGGAGAGAGACAGTTACAGAATGACTGCATTTATCTGCATAACATAAATATATAGGTACATATTATGATACCAATACCCAAGGTCAAGTGAAACATACATCAGGAGGTCCTGTCAAAGGTGGAAATTATCACAAGCGTGTGGGAGTCAGAGACTAGGTAAGACAGAAAATGGAACAGTGTGCTAACAATTGTGAGGGTACTAATGCCAACCTAGAACTGAGCATTAAATAGAGGCAAAAGGATACACATGACAACCCTTTAATGTATGTTTTGTAATCCATAGTCTGGAGAGGAAGGAAAAGAGAAAGATAGAGAAATGGAAAGAAATAAAGAACCTGCCATGGAGGAGGGCTGGGGGGGGGAGGAGGGGAACCGGGGGCGTTGGTGGTGGGAGATGGGCACTGGTGGCGGGATGGGTGCTGCTACACTGTACGACCAAAACCCAAATATGAACTTTTAATTGTATATCTTTGTAATTGTAAAAATAAAAAATTAAAAATAAATAAATAAATAAATAAATAAAATCTATCAGATATTTTTCACACCAGACTGTAGTGACTCTATGTTTTTTATGTGACTCTTTATTTTTAAAAAACTAAATAATATTTCTGAGCCATGAAGTCAATGGCTGAAGTCACTGACTTCTTTCCTTTTAATAGATGTGAAATTAATCTCTAAAATATTACACCATCAATGTTGAGTACTATTAATCGTCTCCATACATATTATTTAGTACTATTATCTTCTTATGTAAAATTTCTCATGGAAGAAATACTATTTTGTCATTTTAATTTATATCACTGGTTGGAATAAGAATCTCTTTTTCCTATAAGTTATTTGTATGTCTATAAATTGTATATTCATGTCTCTTATTTATTCTGCTTGATATTTATTCACTTTATTATAATAGTGTAAACATTTATGCTTTTGATGCATTAAGTTATAACCCCCCCATCACTAAGGTGCCAAACCTCTTCACATATTTATTTAGTTTTATTTAAACACTGATTTACAAATTTACAGGTTCTGGCCCTGGCCCACCATGCCAATAGAGCATTAAAAAAGCCAGAGAACCCCCACATCATGATGGCAGACACTTTCAACGTCCAGGCTCCACAGCTCGTCAGAGCTCCACCCAAGAGAAAAGCCAATCTCAAGCCCAACTCCTCAGAACCCACCTTACAGAGAATCCTATTTCAAGCCCAGGTATGCTAGTAGCAGCAGCTAAAGTCACGAAGCTTCTGTGGAGATGGAGCTGGCATCCCTTTCCCCACCTCTGTCCCATGCAGGAGGCCTAGTGGACCTGCTCACCAACTGCTCCCGGGCTGTTGACCATGAACCAGAGACACAGATACACAGGGCAGAGCTGTTACCGGCTCTCCCCGTAGCGTGGGGCCACAAAGCAATCACATGGCTCATCTATAAATGCAAGGACTGAGAGCCTACCTACTACCACGAGGATCCCACCCACGGCAGAGCCTGGCAAGCTACCCATGCAGTATTTGATATACCAAAAACCAGTAACAATTATAGACCTCATTCCCATGACCTAAATGAATGGTTTGAGGCTCTTCGTGATCCTGGGCGAGCAGATGCCCTTGGACTACACTAGCATGTGACAGGGGCAAATGGAGATGTTACTGGCGCCCACTTGAGCAAATCAATGAACAATGGGAAGACAAGTGATACTAATTTACAAAGCCGTTCATAATACAATTGTTTTAGACATTCAATGTCCCAACACCAATTCCACTACCAGGGTGGCCTTCCATCCACTCATGTCCCCAATTTCCCATTCATCCCCAAGTCTGTCCCCTTAGCAAGCACAAAAAAAATTTTACTTCATATTGCTTGTTACAACAAAAAGGCAAATGGAATTATCAGAAAACAGATCAGTGGAAGTCAATTTGTAATCATTATTATATCTAGAATGGTGTTATCCAAGTCATTATCTGAGAATTTACTGAACTGGTTAATGTTTGCCAAGCCTTTTGTGGTATTTGTGTCCTTGAGCCTGGAGGACTTCTACACAACTTTCCCATCAAATTGGCTGTGCTCCTAGGGAGTTGTCAGTACTGTGAAACATGGAATTGCTGTGGAGTGGAGCCGTTTATATGTCAGAGGAACTCTGGTATGGATGCTCTGGCCTCTCTGGACAGGAGGGAAATCTGTCCTCCCCTATTCAGAGAAGTCCTCAAAGTAGTCAGCCCAGAGACTGACCTACCTGGGATGACACAGTGGCTTGATGGCTTGTCTCAAACCCCTTTCATATTTTAAACTGGATTATGAGTTTCTTTCTTACTGGTTTATAGGTACTTAGGCTCTTCTTATGTTAGAATTTTTAAACTTTATGTATTAATGAAAGTTTTCACAGTTTGATGCTTTTTCAGTTGGTGTTATATTGCTTATAGTTATACACTAAAAAGGCTTTGCTTCAAATATTATCAAATACATCATCTAAACCATGAAGATTTCTGAATCATATGTAATTTTCAAAATGCTTGCCCACTCTAAGATAATGAGATAATTTACTGTGTTTTAAAGATTATTTTTCATATTTAAATCTGTAATTATTTCATTTACTTTGTATGTGGTATAAGTTAGACAAATACATTTCTTTTTTAGTTTCTTTCTTCTGAACTTTTAGGTTTCTTTTTTAAGTTTACCAGCTAAGCCGATTATGCAAACATGGTTGTTAATCGTTTATCCCTTCTCTGCTGATTTAAAATGCTTCTCTTTAGCAGACTGGTGGGTGGAAAGTAATGGGGGCTGGAGCAGTCCTGATGGAGAGGAGGCGGAAACTGATGAAAGGGACAGTGTTGAAACACTATGCCTGAAACCCAACCATGAGTAACCTTGTAATATTATGGTGACAAAATATTTTTAAAAAAAAAAAAGAAAAAAAATGTTTCTCTTTTCAAGGTTTGGTTGGGAACAAACCCAGAATTGTTAGGGGGCTACTTCTGCTATGGTGCTCATGAGGTAGGTTGTTCCTGGCAGTGAATAGTGAATCCAGCTACACGGTGGTGGAAGTCAAACCCACACCTCCAGCATATAAAATCCGACACTAGACCTTTGAACAATCTTCCAGGCCCAAAAGTGTTCCTTTAACATGTGCGAATAAATGTTGAAAGGGCTAATACCAACCTAGAACTGAGCATTAAATACAGGCCAAAAAAAACACACATAATGGCCTCTAAGTGTATGTATTGCAATCCGCAATATGAAAGAGAAGGAAAAGAGAGAGAAGGATGAGAAAAGAGATAAAGAACCTGCCATTTAGGCAGGCTATGGGAGGGGGGAGGGAATTGGGGAAATTGGTGGTGGGAAATGGGCACTGTTGGAGGCGGGGTCCTGGAACACTACGTGACCGAAACCTCCAAACATGAACAATGTTGTAATTGTATATCTCACGTGATATAATAAAATACTAATTTTAAAAAGTTCCTTTAATAACACAAGTTATCCACATATCCTTGAAGACTTTAAGAGCAAAGGCTAAAATTTTCAGAAGAAATAATCCTATCCTAAGATTTTTGAGAGAGCAATCGTGCCTAAGTTTCCAGCCTGCATGGCTTACCTTTGGACTTCTGACTCAAGACTACACACTCAACTCTTTATTCTCTTACTCTCTTGGCCTAAATCCTAGGCCAGTCTCTCTTTAATTATTGTGATTTTATAGCTCATTTTCACATCAAGGAGAGTCTCAATATCCCCCCATTATTCTTTTTTGTCAAAAAAAATTCTCAAAGGGGCTAAAGAGATAGTACAGGATGTTAGGATGTTCACCTTGCTTGCTTGGCTTTGTTTTGTCATTTTTTTCTAATTTTTTATGAAGCAACATGAGATAGACCATTACAAAGCTGTTCATGATTGGATTTCAGCCATACATGTTCCAGCATTCTTCCCTTCACCATTCACATTTCCCAGCACCAATGTCCCCAGCTTCCCTCCCATCAGTCCCCAATTCCACACCCCACCCTCAATCCCTGAAACTCTTGGTTATGGTCCCAAAACAAACTCCCAAAAAAAAGTCTCAACTTTTCTAACATTCATTTTCTTTTTTTTCTTTTTGGGTCACACCCGGCAATGCTTAGGGGTTACTCCTGGCTCTGCACTCAGGAATTACTCCTGTCGGTGCTCGGGGGCCATATGGGATGCCAGGAATCAAATCCAGTCCGGTCGCATGCAAGGCAAAGACCCTCCCCGCTGGACTATCACTCTGGCCCCTAATACATTCATTTTCTACATTAACCTTTAGAATCAAATTTACAGCCACACCATCATATAAGTTCCACTTTTGAATAATTCTTTCCTTCTGCCAGCTAGATTATACTAACCAGATATTCCTATGTTCTGACTACTGATATTAAGTGTTGTTCTTGCCATGGCCTGGAACATCTAACAGATTATGAAGTACTTAGTGAATTTTCACAGTTTAATGTGATGAGGTAAATAAAATATGACTTAAATCCTGAAAGGATTCCCCACCCAAATTCAGAACTTCAGAAAAGGTTATCCTAAAAGTGAGTAGCTAAACTTCAACATAAATAATCATAGGAACTAGCCAAGAAGCAGGAAGAAAGAATTTCAGGCAAACAGAAGGACCAGCAGTAAGAGCTAACTGATATAACAGACATCAAACATGGCCAAAACATGATGACCAAGGTTAGAGGCCCAAGAAGCTGTTCCCTTCTCAAGAGTAATAAGCTGCTCTAAAAGAAACTTTGGGGGGGTAGTGCATCTGCCATGCTGATTAACGATAGAGGACCCAGTGTTTCCCCATCTTCACAGTGAACTAGCCACGGACTATTTCTGGCCAATGGCCTATAGGTGGACCTGATCAATTTTCATGCAGAGCCCATCAAAATCTTGTTCCTGATCCTCCCATGCTGAATGCCTCAGCATGACAATAAGGTTATTGAGTCCACAAATGGGAGTAGCTTTGATTGTTAAATCACCAGATTCGGGAGAGTGTGTGCATTGTCCTGAGATTCACCCAATTGATACTGGACTGTTTGTGAGCAAGAAATAAATTGTTGTATGAGCCATTGCATTCTGAAGAGTTATTTGTTGTCACTGTAGAGCCTGGTGCCAAGGCAACTAATAAAGATTCCAAACATGGTCCCAATGATTGAGGATCTAGTACTTAATCTAGCTGCAAGGAAACCTACTTGTCCTTGTCCACAAGAGTCTGTAGAAAATCCTTGCTTTTATGATGAAATCATGCAATTAGCTGCAATATGGATGGAACTGCAAGATATCATGTTGAGTGAAGTCAGCTAGAAGTAGGACAAACACTGGATGACCTCACTTATCTGCAGTGTATAGAATAACTGGACGAGTGAATGAAATGTATAAAGAGGGGTGCCCCAGAGAATAGAGAGGGGAAGAACAGAGAAGGGAAGAAATCAAGGGGGAGAAAGATAAGGTGGACAGAAGGTAATGGGGAAGGTGGACAGGGGTCAAGAGCCTCAGGTACATTGATGTACAGACGAGTGGTATGGCTAGACACAAACCACAAAAGGCACTGGAAACAGGAAATTCAAACAACAAAACTTAAAAATGTGTCTGCCAAGGGAGGCAGGCTGGGGTGGTGGGAGGAACCCGGGCACAGATACCAGTGGAGGGAAGTGGACAGGGCGGTAGGACTGGAGCTAGAATATTAGATGTCTAAAACTCAATTATGAATAACTTTTTAAATCACGATGCTTAATAAAATTTCAAAGTAAATCAATACAAATGGGTAAGTGTTTTATATTCTTTTTTTCTGGAGCTAAGAACACTGCTTCCTACTTGGAAGGGTGTTTTGATCTTCCTCTGGTTGACTTTGCTCAGTGTGGTATCTCCCAGTTCCATCCATGTTGCAGCAAATTGCATAATAAAACCCATGACCTAAGTATGTCTTCTCAGAGGGTGAAGGCACTTCATGGATGAACACCGCACTGCACTGACTGGGCTTCAGGTGCTCCTCGGAGAGGACTGGATGGAACTCACCACTTTCCCTGCGTTTCTCTCCCCTCTGTCACACCTTTATATCTTATTTCTTTGCCTCTTTGTTCTTGCAATTTGGTCTTTTTCTTATCTTTCCCCAGACATGGTTTGCCCCTACAATAAACAGGGGCAGAGAGGAAACTTTCCCATGCTTCTTTGGGTTTTTCTCCTTATGGTTAATTAAATTCATAACAACCTGATGAGGAGAAGGAAATAGCTAATGTAATTACATGCAGCTAAAAAATCTACATTGACTTGTCATCTGAAGTCAGTGGGACGAGGTCAGGGACAAGGTCAGGGGGCTATGTCCAGAGCTCAGAGATGGGATATGAGTCTGGGGCTTCAAGGAGAGATGGAATGGGATTATGTCAAGGAGAGAGGCTTGTAATTTGAAAACCAGCTTCTTTTTAATTACTGTAAAATATAATTGCCCTGTGATATAAGTAGTTTTCTCCAATAGAAAAATGATTTTTTATTTAAAAACTATTTAGGTAATAACCCCAATGTTCATTGTTCTAGGTAGTTCAGGGAGGAGCAGAGATCCTGTGGGCTTGAACAAACTCTGCTGGCCTCAATGACAGGCTTCTTGAACACTGGAGGCTGAGATCATGCCTGGTACCCTCAAACTTTGATATGGAACTAGTCAGGCTCCTTTTCAAACACATTCAGTTCTTCAGCAGTGCCTGTGCTGAGAACAACACACAGGCCCTTTCCATATCAGAGATCCAGCCATCATTACCAAAGGAGAACATCACTGTATCACTATCTTCCCATTGTTCATCGATTTCTCGAGTAGGCACTAGTAACATCTCCATTAGTCCTGTCACAAGCAAGTGCAACCCAAGGGCATCTACTTGCTACAGGGACAGGAGGAGCCCGAAACCATTCTTCAGGTTATAGAACTGAGGTCCATAATAATTACTAGTCTTTGGCATAAAAAGTAAATAAAATATGGGTAGCTTGCCAGGCTTACCGTGTAGGTGGTATAGTCTCAGTAGAAGGCTCTCAACCTGAGCATTTACTGATGAAACTTAAAGGGGAGGATCAGGTTTTCTCTTGGATGGAGCTCTGAGGAACTATGGAGTCTGGATGTTGAGAATGACTAACTGCAAGATGTGTGGTTTGCTCTGGCTTCTTGCTAGGCTTACTGGTATCAGTCAAAACACTAGAACTGTTACTATGTATAAATGTGAAAGAAATTGGGAAGAACCTTATGCTAAATATAGTATCCTATAAAAATATCGTGTGGCCGCTTTGCGTCCGTGCACCAAGGAACCTGTGGGTCTGGCGTGGGTGGGTCTCTCTCTTCCAGGGCAACTGGCATGGAGGCGGAGGAAAGGGCAGGGCCCAAAACTCCACTCCGAGTCCGGCCAGCATGGTCTCTCCCTGCTCATGAGAGCAAACCCTTGGAAAGAAGAACATGGATTTTCATACGGTCCTATCACATAAAGCATGTAAAATTATGCAAAGTTAAACATCAACACACACATTCATTCCACAGGGCTACAATTCCAAGATTAATTCCATTTAATCTTTAATTAATATTTACTAAAAGATTCACTTGATCACTTAAGCACTTGACATCCCGTTACTCATCTATTTGCTCGGCGGGCACCAGTACTATTTCCATTTGACCCTATCACATGCCAGTGTAGCCTAATGGCATCTGGTTGTTTCAGGAACATGAAGATCCTCGAACTGTTCATTCAGGGTCTTGATAAGGAAGTCTGACCATCTTGTAGGTGGGCGGCCACATGATATTTTGATATCCCATGGGATCTAGTCAGTAACGGCTCTAGATTAATTCCAAGATTTTCTTTCTAAGGATAAGCACTAACTACTGAACAGTCAGAGCTGCTCGAAAAGCTGTGGCCATCCCAGGAGTTGGAGAATGTCCTGCACTTGATATGTGTATGCCTTTTCCTCGGTTCCATAGAATTGTAGGGAAACATGAGACTCTGTGGGGCTTCAAGTCAGATTCTGTAGCTCAGGAATTGTGTCCAACAAAAGAGAAGTGAGGTTGAGTGGCCCCAATGACTATAGACAAACTACATCAAACACTTAATCCTCTATATGCTCTTTTCTCCTCTGATGAGGGCAAAGAATTTTCTGAGCCAATGTTGGAGGACACGCCCAGAGGAGCTCTGGGTCTCTGCAAGCCCAGAACATTTGCATTTGCTAAGAGCCATTTGCATTTTGCCTTGTAGTTCTCATGCAAATCACAATGGGAGATTGGGGGCAGGATTGGAAAACACAGTTTGATTTTATAACTCTTTGAATGGCAGAATATTCTTACCATGAATTCTTTGTTAGTTTGTCGAAGTATTTCCTCTCATAACTCCCACGGGTCCTCTCCACTGGAGTGGACATATACCAGGATGGCCCTGGCTGCATTTGGATCCTCCTTTTAGTAAATAGCCCTGCTAGATCAAAGAGGAATGCTGGCATAAATATATATGTACATATTATGATACCAATATCCAAGGTCAAGTGAAACATATATCAGGAGGTCTTGTCAAAGGTGGAAATTATCACAAACGTGTGGGAGTCAGAGGTTAGGTAAGACAGAAAAATGGAACAGTGTGCTAATAATTGTCGAGGGTACTAATGCCAACCTAGAAATGAGCATTAAATAGAGGCAAAAGGATACACATGACAACCTTTTAATGTATGTTCTGTAATCCATAGTCTGGAAGGGAAGGAAAAGAGAAAGAGAGAGAAAGGGAAAGAAATAAAGAACCTGCCATGGAGGTGGGCTGGGGAAGGGGGAGGGAACCAGGGACGTTGGTGGCGGGAGATGGGCACTGGTGGAGGGACGGGTGCTGGAACACTGTATGACCAAAACCCAAATATGAACTTTTTAATTGTATATCTTTTTTATTTGTATATCTCACGGTGGTATAATAAAATACTTAAAAAAAGAAAAAAAGAAAAAAGGAAAAAAAATAAAATAAAATAAAATGGCGCACTTTGCATGAGCACACAGCACCTCAGAACTCTGGGCTCCTCTTCCTGTCATTAGAATAATGTCAGGCTTGATCTTAAAGATTCTTATTCCCAGCTGGTACAGTATACTTTAAATTTTTACTAGCTGAAATAAAATACATTGATCAATTTTCTAACTGTAAAAAAAAAAACAAACAAAGAGGAATGCTAAGTTTGTCTCCTGGCACGTGGGTATAACTCTCAGTAATTCTAAAGGCAGAGCATGCAATATTCTAGATACAAACTATGTGAGAGTCTGGAAAATAGAGCTGGCAGTATATATTCATGGTATAAATGTAATGCTTTTCCCAATGTATTATATGCTGAGCTGCTTTTGTGCTCAGGGATCTTGCCCCTCCATGGTATGTTGCAAAGGAGCTTCCAGAAGCAGGAATTTGGCCCTGGTAAATTAGCATTAGTAAGGCCTGGGTTAAGTGTATGTAACTGGAGATTTGCATTTGAGTGCTGAGTTTTTTGGTCCTTACTGAGACCCTTCCTTCTAGACCTGGCTATGGGCTTTTGGAGCCCTTGGAAAAAGAAAAACTTGCCTTTTGGACTAGACCATCTTGGCTTTGAATTCAAACCTGAGCACATGGTCAGGGTCCAGCTAGGCACTGGTAGATTGGGGTTCTCCTGACCTTGGATTGTATTAGCAGAATTTTTGTTTAATTATTGTTTAGAACTGTGCTGAACTTGTGGATTCTGTCCATCAGCCACTCGGCCTTTGGAAGTAAAAAGAGAACTTGCTCTGTCTCTCTCTCTCTCTCTCTCTCCGTCTCTGTCTGTCTCTGTCTGTCTCTGTCTCTGTCTGTCTCTCTCTGTCTCTGTCTCTGTCTCTGTCTCTCTCTCTCTCTCTCCCCTTTTGGGGCATTGTGGTTTGAAACACAGCCACTAAAGTTACCTGCTTTCAACACTCAGTTCCAATCTAGCCATGACCATTTCCAAGTATTATTGTCAAACTGGTCCCTTCTCTATCTTACCTGTCCTCCCCCCCCACCCCACACACACACACACACACACACACACACACACACACACACACACACACACACACACACACACACACACACTTCTGGTAGATTCCAACTGTTGTAGGCAGGCAGACAGGGGGGCACCACAAGGCAATAAAAATTCCTGAATAAAAAGAAAACTGGTCCTTCAGCTATCCAGAGTCACACCTGTTGTCACAAGGAACCAGACTTGATAAGGCCACTATCAACAAGAGACCCTGAGGGAGCTGGATCAACCTTTCTCTGCCCAACCCTTAGTCCGGCTACATTCCAGGACAGAAGATCCAGCAGGAACAGAGGTCAAGAAAAGGAGATCTTCAAAGAAGACCACTCCCAAAGTCTACTCCCCTTGGCAACGACCCTAGTAACCGAGGTTGACACCCAATATGGGAGTATCTTGGGGAGAAATCTATAAAAGTCGTCCTGACCAGAGGATAGGGCGCACATGCTGCCCTAGGCACACATGTTGCCTGAGCCCATGTGGCCGAGCACATGTGGTGCCTAAGCACGTGTGTTGCCCACATCTCCCCTCTTGAGATGTGTACTCTCTCTTACTCGCTCTCTGTCTTTGGAGTAGCCTGTGTTCTCTCTCTCTTGAGCGCGTTACTCTCTCTTACTTTCTCTCCCCTTCCCTCTCCAAAAACCTCAATAAAATCTATTTTACTTCGCTGCTTGTTGACTCCTGAAAATTCTTTTTCTGCGAGAAAGACAAGAACCCCAAGGCAGCCCTGAGTAAGGCCTAGGACTGACTTTCCTTTCCTGCAAAGAGCAATTCCTCGCTCCAGCCTGTGTTCGTGGCTCCCCAAGAAACCTCAGGTGGTGGGGATCAACTCCTAGAGATCAAGCAGGCATCAGGTGTGGCTTGATGGCCACCTCGTGGGACTGGTGGGGCTCAGGCCCATGCCGTACAGGGGCTCATCACAGACTTTATCAGTCCTAAGCCTGCCCAGTGGGTCCCGGGTGGCAGAGGCGGCTGGGGGAGATAGCGACCATCTCTCTCCCCTTCGGGGCTCACATAAGTCACCAGTGGGGTCCACCTGCAACACAACCATTGACACATCCTCCAGGTCTGTGTTTTCCCTGGCCCTGGTATTAGTCTCATGTTATTTTTTTATATCCCGCAAATGAATGCAGTCATTCTACCCAGATTTCCTTTTAACTTATCTTTTCCTCTCTCCCTTGTTGCTGTTGTCAGGATCCTTGTTGCAATGTCGGGGGTCACTTGTTTGTGCGGGAGACCTAAGCAGCGGGCTGCCTGCTAGGGAAGGAGCTTGCAGCCCCTCTTTTCCTGGGCTCCGACTTTATTTTATTTATTTATTTATTTATTTATTGGCAACACACCCGGCAATGCCCAGGGGTTTCTCCAGGCTCTGCACTCAGGAATTACTCCTGACAGTGCTTGGGGACTATATGGGATGCCGAGGATCGAACCCGGGCCAGCATGGGCCGGCCACGTCCAAGGTAAACGCTCTACCCGCTGAGCTATCGCTCCGGCCCCTGGCTTTAAATGAGCGCCTGATCGCATTTCCGGCCTTTCCCCTGCTGACCAGTCCCTTGCGATTCTGCCTCCCGTGCCCCCACTAGCCCACCCCAAAGTCATACGCACTCTCCTGCGAAAAGCTGTTGATTTGAAACCTCATCATTCATAATGCAAAAAGCAGCTCATTGATTTTGTTCTGATTAGTATCAGCGTACTTTTCTCTTCTATGGACTTAATCACTGTGGTTTCTCAGAGAATGGAGAGCTGACCCTTCTAAAGCGCTCTCTAAACGGACCCCGGCTGGGCTGTCAGCACAGAGAATTCCAGAGCCATGTGATGGAGGCAACCACACCCTGCGCCCTGCACAGCAGCCAAGCTAGAACTGAGCAGCTCCCTGTAATCTAACTGTGGGGCGTGCCCACTTCTGCAGAAAATGTTCCACCCCATCTTGCACTTTACACGCTCGAGAGTGAGACATGTCCTGGAGGACTGACTGGCCAGTGCCTCCCCTTCCAGGAGTAGAACCCAGCAGCACTCAGCAAGCCAGACAGAACCCCATGACTGGTGCCCGGCCCCCAGCAGCAGGACCTGCTCCCTAGGCCTGCTGGCATGGGCTGACACAGGGCTGGTCTCTAGCAATCCAGCCCTAGGAAAGCCTCAGCAGTTGACCATCAGCACAGGAAAGGCAGGACTCAACCTCCAAGAAAGCAAGTACTCCCTCAACTCCCTCCTAAGAATTTGTTCCCTGCTGCTGTTGAACAGGTGGAATTTGTGCCCACCCTGGATACGATTTAAAGCAGGAGGAGGCGGGAGTGAAAAACTGCAGCAGCGATGATAGTACAATCAGGCAGTGGGCTTCCTTTAAGGAATGTTCTAGTAGGGGGACAGGGGGGCTTCTAGTTTCCTTATATTCTAGGGAACAGGGCTGACCATTTTCTTGCCAAAATCAGGGTGCTGGAGTGATAGTACTCCAGCACTATCATGATACTTTGCACACGGCCAAACCAGGTTTGATCCCTGACATCGCATAGGGTCCCCGAGCACTGCCAGGAGTAATTCCTGAGTGCAGAATCAGGTGTAACCCTGAGCACCACGGTTGTCATCCCAAAATAAAACACAAAAAAAAAATCCAGAGAAGGTAAGTTTGGATAAGTATTTCCTGTTTTACACACCAAGGCAAATGCCCTACCTGCTCTCCTATTGCTCCATCCCTGGGTGCTATACAATGGCTGCCGCATACAATGCACAAGCAGTGATGAAATAGATTGTCCCTTATTGTCACTGGTACAGTCCACTGGTTTCACAGACTGTATTTACTTCATTTTTGCCAAACCTACATCATTTCAGCCAGTCTCTAGTGGCAAATCAAGAACAGGCTGTATTCCAGTGGGAGTGCTGGAAGATCATTCTGTTTACCTGAATAAGGAGAGAGTAAAACGACCAAGATTCATGGTAGAAAATCAAGCTTTTATCAACTCTGTGTGTGTTGCAACTTCCTGGTTGAATTAGATAAATACCTTCAAATGGGGGATGTTCTTTGCTCTGTTTGTGCACTAGCCACTATGAAAGAGCCTGCCATGACAATCTTGTATGTTTAATCTATTCATCATTATTAACACTCTGTCCATCACGATCGTGTCTAGACGACCAGCAAGACAATCAAGCCCTGAGTTTCCAGTTTCTTTCATGTCAGTCCTGCCAGCGCACCAGTGTCAAGCTATCAAGAAGTTGTCACTGATGATAGACTTGGAAAGAAACCATAGAAGCAAGCCACTTGTCACTGTACAGATACACCAGATAGATGTAACCCCACAGGCGTGGAGAATCGTAAAGTTCTGTGAGCTAATGAGGAAACACTTAATGATGCAGACACTTAATGCCATTGTCCTTAATGTAACTTATCTGCAAATTAATAAGTTATATTGAACTCTTTTCCTTTGCTGGGCCTCCCTAGCAGTGCTCTGGAGATGCAGGGACCCCACCAGTGATTCTCAGACAACCAGCCTACCAACTCAAGGCAAAAGTCCAAGGCATGGAGCTTCCCATGGAAGGAGTGTTTGGGTCTGGCCCTTCCCAATAAGACCTCCAGCAGCCGAAAAACCTCCACACCCACAACCACCGCCATGTTCAAGGCCAGACTCCACTGCTCAGAGGAGCCTCACACATGAATCAATCCACTGGAAAAACTCAGATATGCAGGATCTGCAACTAAATCTCCAGGCTTTCACAGAGCAGGGGCGGGTTCCCTCTCCCTAGCGCCTAGTTCAGGAAGGTCCAGTGAACCACCCAAATTTAATTTGATCTTCAACTTTATCACCAGGTACAATCTTTGGAATTCCTGGAGCGTGGCTGTGATCTGGATCTCTAATATACTGATATACCAAGTGGCATACCACATTTAATAGATGTAAGTATAAAGTAACCAATGATAAATACATCATCACAAGCCCTATCCTGTAACAACGTATCAGGCTCGATGGTCAGATTGAATAATCCTCATAACTTTCTTCTAAGAAAACATTACTTGACCATTTTTAACAAACTAGCTATAACAAGAAATATGAATTATTGAGGGTTTATTACATAAACCTATAGGAGTAGGTTTATGTAGAGGTTGAGAAAATTGGAAAAGATTCTTGTCAGAATTTGCAATGGTGGTGGATTTGGTGTTGAATATTGAATATTTGTAAGAAATTAACATGGACAACTTTGTTTAAAAATTGAGTAGAAACCTACTAGGTTTAATAAGTTCAACAAAATTCTCACATAACAGCTGTGTAAAAGGTCATGACTTTAGCAATACCATTCCACATATATGTTGCAGTAAGCAATATAATTAGTGAGGGAGCAGGCATGATGCGGGTGGGGGGACAAGGGGTCTTTGGTGGCGGTAAGGGCACATCAGTGGTGGGACTGGTGTTGGAATATTGAATACCTGAAATAACTGTACTGTGAACAACTTTGTAAATCACAGTGTCTAAATAAAGTATTAAAAAACAATAAGTGGTGCTGCCTGCTCACAACAGCCAGAACTGGAAACAACCCGAGCACCTGAGAACAGATGACTGGATGAAGAAACAAGGGCACATCTGTACAACAGAAAGCCATGCAGCCACCAGGGGAAATCAAGTCATGAAATCCGCCTATAAGTAGATGGACATGGAAAAGGTCATGCTGAGTGCAATGAGGCAGAGAGAGAGGAAGAGACATAGAATGACTGCACTCATTTGTGGATTATAGTACATAGTATAAGACTATTACCCAAGGTCAGTAGAAACAAGGACCAGGAAGAATGGACCGTGGTTGGAAGCTTGTCCCAAGTGGTGGTAGGGGAAGACGGCTAGGATAGAGAAAGGACCACTATGACAAAGAGAGATGGAAATGTCAGAAATGAATACTCCAACATTCATTGGACAATGTATGTCAAATGACAAGAACTGAGTGCTGAAAGGAGATAAAGTGACAAAGATGGTACCTCTCAGTATCTGGATTGTAAATCATAATGCCCAAAAGGAGAGGGAGAGGGAGAGGGGACAGAGGGGAGAGAGGGGGAGAGGGGAGGGGGGAGGGGGGGAGGAGGAGGAGGAGGAGGAGAAGAGAAGGAGGGGAAAAAGAAGGAGGAGGTGAAGGAGAAGGAAGGAAAGGAGAAGGAGAAGGAAGAGAAGGAGAAGGAGAAGAGAGAGGAGGAGAGAGAGAGAAGGAGAAGGAAGAGAAGGAGAAGACTGGGGGAGAGGGCAAAATTAAAAAAAAAAAAGATGTGGTGCTGCTCCGGCCCTGGTGTGCTGGTGCTGAAGGTGACCCGAGCAACCCTAAAGGCACCAGGAACCCCCAGAGCTGCCCCAAGAAGGGCTCACAAGCCTTGAGGGCTGCACCCAGCGATGCCCAAGGGACCATACAATGCTGGGAATCAAATCCAATTTCTAGTCTTTGGAGGAATGTCCATATTGTTTTCCAAAAGGCTGTACCAGTCGACATTCCCACCAACAATGGATGAGAGTCCCCTTTTCCCTGCATCCACGCCAGCACTTGTTGTTCTTGTTCTTTTGGATATGTGCCAGTCTCTATGGTGTGAGATGATATCTCATTGTTGTTTTGATTTGCATCTCTCTGATGAATAATGATGATGAGCATTTTTTCATATGTCTTTTGATCATTCAAATTTCTTCCTTGTCGAAGTTTCTGTTCATTTATTCTTCCCATTTTTGATGGAGTTTTCTGTTTTCTTCTTATAAAATTCTACCAGTGCTTGATATATCCTGAATATTAACCCCTTATCAGATGGGTATTGGATGAATATTCTTTCCCATTCTGTGTACTCTCTTTGTATCTTGGAGAACCTAATTAATACATTTTACCATAACTTTATATGACTTAATTTTGGGGAGAGAGGAGGGCGGTTTAGGACCATACCCATCAATGCTCATGGTTTACTCCTGGCTCTGTACTCAGGAATTACTCTCGGTGGTGCTTTCGGAGGACTATGTGAGATCACTGTATCACTGTCTTCCCGTTCATCATCGATTGGCTCCAGCGGGCACCAGTAGCATCTCCATATATCCTGTCTCATGCTAGTAGAACCCAAGGGCATCTGCTTGCTCCAGGAACATAAAGAGCCTCAAACCATTCCATCAGGTCATGGGAATGAGGTCTATAATTGTTACTGGTATTTGGCATATCAAATACAACACGGGTAGCTTGCCAGGCTCTGCTGTGCGGGTGGCATACTCTTGTAGTCACCTCCGATCTCCAGCATTTGTTGATGAATTTCAATCTAAGCCCAACAAAGGCAAAAGATTTTATGTGAGATGCCAGGGATCAAATCTAGGTCAGCTCCATGCAAAACAAACACCCCTACCCATTGTACTATCTCTCCAGCCCCAACTAAAAATTTTTAATGATGGCTATGTCTATCGATTGGTTTGCAAAATTTCTGAAAGCTAAGTTGTTGGTCTCCATAAACTAGCTGACTCATACACACCTTGGTGTATGTGCCCGGACAGTGCACTGCTCAGATTCTGCACTGTGTAAAAATGGTGCCATACTCTAAGTCTTGAAGATGTCTCAACTCTTTTCGCCTGCTGCCCTTTCTGAAGAAAGAAATTATTCAGTGCCCCCCAAAAATGTTTCTTCTTTATGTGAACCAACAGAAAGAATCCCCCAAGTATTGAGTCTCTTGTATCCCGGGATTATTGAGCTCTCCTCCAGAGATGAAAGGCATGTTCCCAATAATCTTTGGGGTGTTGTTGGGATTATTTGTTTCGGGGGTGTTTTGTTTGTTTGTTTGGTTGGTTGGTTTTTGGGTTACACCCAGGAATGCTCAAGGGTTACTCCTGGCTCTGCACTTAGAAAGTATTCCTGGCAGTGCTCCAGGAGCCATACGGGGAAGCCGGGATCAAACCCAGGTCAACTGTGTGCAAGGCAAATGCCCTCCCCACTGTGCTGTGGCTCCAGCTCTGGGGAGTTGTTTCACCTGTCCCTCTGTAGTCATGAATAGAAGTGGTGAGAGTGGGCAGCCTTGTCTTGTCCCTGATCTTAAGGGAAGGCTTTCAGTTTTTTCCCATTGAGAATGATGCTCGCTGTGGGCTTGTAGTAGATGGCCTGGATTATCTTGAGGAAGGTTCCTTCAATCCCCATTTTACGGAGAGCTTTCATCATGAACGGGTGTTGGATCTTGTCAAATGCCTTCTCTGCATCTATTGATATGATCATATGGTTTTTATTTTTCTTTTTGTTGATATGATGTATTATGTTGATTGACTTGCGAATGTTGAACCATCCTTGCATTCCCGGGATGAATCCCACTTGGTCATGGTGTATAATCTTTTTGATGACTCTTTGGATTCTATTTGCTAGTATTTTGTTGAAGATCTTAGCATCTGTATTCATCAGGGAGATTGGTCTGTAGTTTTCCTTTTTGGTGGCATCTTTGTCTGCTTTGGGTATCAGGGTGATATGTGCCTCGTAAAAGCTATTTGGGAGTGTTTTTGTTTCTTCAATTTGTTGGAAGAGCTTAAAAAGAATTGGGAGTAGGTCCTCTTTAAAGGTTTTGTAGAATTCACTGGTGAATCCATCTGGACCTGGGCTTTTGTGTTTGGGGAGACTTTTGATTACTGATTCTATTTCCTCGATGGAGATAGGTTTGTTGAGGTATTCCAAATCTTCTTGTTGCAGACTTGGGAAGCTATAGGAATTCAGGAATTTGTCCATTTCTTCTAGGTTTTCTTGTTTTGTGGCGTACAGGCTCTCATAGTAATCTCTGATGATCTTTTGAATTTCTGTGGTTTCTGTTGTGATGTCCCCGTTTTCATTTCTGATTCTATTTATTTGGGTTCTCTCTTTTCCTTTTCTTACAAGTCTTGCAAGTGGTTTGTCAATCTTGTTTATTTTTTTCAAAAGAACCAGCTTTTTGGTTTCGTTGATCTTCTGGATTGTTTTTTGACATTCCATCTCATTGATTTCTGCTCTAAGTTTTATTATTTCTTTCTTTCTGCTTGGGTTGGGTTCCTTTTTGTTGATCACTCTCTAAGATCTGAAGTTGTGAAGTCAGCCTCTGTAGTCATGAACCTCGCATCTAGCACATTTGGCATCACCCGGCCCCTTGTCAGCTCTCCCCTTGACTGTGGGAGGTGAGAACCTGTGGACACTTCCCAGAATCCCTCGACAATGAGGTTTTGATGCTGATGCTTCCGATGAGAGGTAGAGTGTGGGGGCAGGTGACACCCTAAGCTTTGACCTAGTAGATGACTGTAATATATATTCCCAACTGTGCCACCGAAACTTTCTTCAGCTATTCCAAGAGTCCCATAGGAAGACACTAGCACCCCCTTCCGCTGAGAAACACTGATTTGTCCCATCTGAACGCAGGGTGGGGTGGGGAGACAGGGTGAGAAAGCAAGCAGAGAAGGCATAACCAAATTAAGACTTTGTGGAGTCTGAGACTTGAATGCATTGGGAAGAGACATCCAATACTGTACTCACCTGCCTTTTACACATAACAAAAACACACCTGTCAGGGCCATCTGGCAGAGGAGCCATGGGGAGCCCTTCAGCCAGAGCCCCACCCCACCCCGCCCACATTCACACCTCCAGCACTTTGCTCTCAGGAACCTGGAAGGTGGCTTAGATTAGGTGGTCCCTGCACAAGTAGAACAGTTCACACTCAAACCCAGAGCTACGGAGTGCAACATACTTGTTCTTAATTATTAGCACAATGTTAAGATCCCACCCAGAAAAGATAAACAGTTCTGGGGCGGAAAATCGTGAAGCAGAAAATCAAAGTATATCTTAAAAAAATTAAAAAATCAGGGGCCGGAGCGATAGCCCAGGGGGTAAGGCGTTTGCCTTGCACGCGGCCGGCTCATGCCGGCCTGGGTTTGATCCCCGGCATCCCATATGGTCCCCCGAGCGCCGCCAGGAGTAATTCCTGAGTGCAGATGAGTGCAGAGCCAGGAGTAGCCCCTGAGCATTACCGGGTGTGACCCAAAAAGCAAAAAAAAAAAAAAAAAATTAAAAAATCAAGCTCATGTCAATACTTGTCTCTTAAAGGGTTAAAAATTCATAACCCCTTATTAGATGTTTTTATATGGTCAAGTAAGTGGCAGAATCTGTCATCTGTGTACTTGAATTCCTGGGTAAAATGTTTAAATACAGATTCTCTTGAGTCACTCTTTTTCTGTATCTGGAAAAATGCTAACTGTCCTTTCCAGAAAGAAGAGCAGAGCCCAAACCTGTTGGAACACAGCAAACGTCACACTGGAGTTCCATGGGGCACCTTCTCCATCTGGTGGCAAGTTTGAGAATTGCCCCAAGAGCATGTGGCAATGAGCACTTTGAATGACTGCTCCCTCAGCCCCATAATTTCATATTAATCTATTTTTAATTCACATGAAGTAGACAAATCCTACAAATATACAATTCAATAAGAAGTGAGCAGATTTAAGAAATTTTTTAAAGGAAACCCATATAAAAGAATTTTCTTATTAAAAACCTATAAAATGTGTTTTACCCTAAGAAGGGATTATTGGCTATATATTAGAAAATATATTATATTATAGATAATGTTCAAATATCTGCATTAATGAGTGAGAAATAACAAAAAATTTCTATATGGGCTGGAGCGATAGTCCAGCGGGTAGGGCGTTGCCTTGCACCACGGCCAGTCGGTCCCAGTCCGGGTTCGATCCCCGGCATCCCATATGGTCCCCGAGCACCGCCAGGAGTAATTCCTGAGTGCAGAGCCCGGAGAAACCCCTGAACATTGCCGGGTGTGACCCAAAAAAAGAAAAAAGAAAAAAAAAAGAAAAAAGAAATTAAAAATTTTTCTATAGACTTTTTAAAATTCACCTGAAAAGATGTAGAATATTCAATACAAATGAAGCATTAACTCATTGTTGAAAAAGTATAAAATCCTTTAGCAAGCTAGGAATAAACAGATCTGTCTTAATTTAGCAGAGGGAAACCAGAAGCACCATGAATTAATGCCACATTCAGTGGTAAAGTGCCAAGAAATCTGTCTTGTGTTTAGAGAAATTCCTTTAACACTTTTTCTTTGCAAAACAGTTTTCAAGGCTATTAATTCCCTAAGTTATTGTCTCTCCTGGACCTGTGTTTTTCTTTCAAATCTGAATAACTACCTAGCTAGATAGGGCATTCTTAATCTGAATAACTACCTAGCTAGATAGGGCATTCTTGGTGAGACTTTCCTTTAACTATCCCCCACCATTCTCTTCTAGCTATAGAGTCTCATTTGACAGATCTGCTAAGCGTTTTTGGGCTTTCCTTTGTATTTAAGTTCCCTTTTTTAAACTTGCTGCTTTCAGTATTTCTTCTCTGTCTGTGCTTTTTGCAATTCTAATGAATTTCTTAGAGCTTTTCTATTTGGGACTATTTTCATTAGGACCCTTCCAGTCTCTCAGCTCTCAGTGGCTGTACTCCTCAATTCTAGGAAACTCTTATCTACAATTGTTTTAACTAGTGCTTTTTACCAAATTTTCCCTCCTGGTCTTAAGGGACTCCCATGATTCTTACATTGTTCCTTGTGAACCGATCACATAGTTTTCTGGCATAATATTCTTTTCTTTTTTAGACTTTTCCGTTTTCCAGAAAACAACTGTTGTTTTCTGGAGAATTTTTGCATCTCATCTTAGAGCTAAGTGATCTTTCTCTCAGCTGCTACTTCTCTGCTACTCAGACTTCCTATTGAGTTGTTTTTAATCAC
>JAJIBD010003253.1:130000-195000 GCA_021461705.1 Cryptotis parvus | reverse complement strand
ACTCTGTTCCGTTGATCTACACAATCAAGGATAGTAGAAAGAAGGCCAAGAGGAGTATCCATAGTGGGAAGCCTGCCTCAAGTGCTGGGGGAGCAGGAACAGGGATCAAGAAGGGGCCCTTATGACGATGATGGTTGGAAGGGATCACTCTGGACAAGAACTGTGTGCTGAAAATAAATAAAGGCATTAACATGATAACCTCACGGCATCTGTATTGCAAACCATAATGCCCAAAGGCATAGAGAGAGAGAGAGAGAGAGAGAGAGAGAGAGAGATCACCAACCATAGACAGGCTGGCCGGGGAGGGAGTGGTTGGAGGGAAACTGGGGCCACTGGGGGTGGGAAATGCACCCTGGAGGAGGGTCGGGTGTCGGAACACTGTATGCCTGAACCTCCACATGAACAGCTAGCTCTGTTTTTCACAGTGACTCAATAATTTTAAAAAATTAACTAATAATATTAAACTTGGCTTTTACTTCCTGTCACCAAATTCTTGGCGTTTACTTACACATAGTTTCTTAAAATTCCTTTTATTATCCCTTCACACCCACAAAGGTGTTGGGTTTCATGGTTTTCTGGGAGCTTGGAGTGTCCTGGTCCTTGAAGCCCAGAGGCCTCTTCCTCACCCTCCAACACCTGCTGGAGCCCTCCACACTGCCCGTGTCCTGCTCGGGCAAATACCTCCCAGGTGCCCCATCACGAGTGTAATTGCCCCCAAGGGGTCCCTTCCATCTACTCCACACAGAGGCCACCAAAAGTTGCCAGATGGGAAGAATTTTCAGCAGCATCTGGAGCACCGGAAGCCAAGAGAGTCCCGTTTCCGTGATGGCTGGCCAGGGCCCCCAGACAGTGGCTTGGCAGCAAGACCAGGACGTGTGTGCGGAGCATTCCCCCAATGAACTACACTCCAGAGCATTACTGAGCCACATCCACCACGGCTTCCTAGCACCCACAGATGCCAAGAGTCCTGCAAAATTCTCCCTGTTTCTCCAAGCCAACAGAAAGGCTTCATGTTGCAGTATGTAAGTAACTTCTCGCCCCCTGTGAAACCCTTCCTGGGCTCCTCACACCCTCAGGTTCAAACAAATGCACAGATACAGACCAGCGACCTCTTCCCAGTGGGCAGGAGAACACAGTCTGACTCTGCTGGTCGGGAGCAGCAATGAAGACGAAGCTGCAGACGAAACTCTGTCAGGAGGGCAGGAATCTCTGGGGAGTAACTGAGTCCGCTGCCCACATGAACTAGCTGCCCACACGAGCTAGCTGCCCACACCAAGCTAACTGCTTACGCCTAGCCAACTGCCCAAGCAAGCTAACTGTCCACACTGAACTTGCTGCCCAGAGGAGCTAGCTGCCCACGTGGAGCGAGCTGCCCACACCAAGTTAACTGTCCATGCCAAGCTGGCTCTGTCATGTGTTTTATTGGGTATTTTTGGGTCACACCCAGTGATGCTCAGGGGTTAGTCCTGCCTCTAAACTCAGGAATTACTTCTGGAGGTGCTCAGGAACCATATGGGATGCTGGGGATCGAACCCAGGCCAGCCACCTGCAAGGCAAAAGCCCTCCCTGCTGTGCTATCAGTCACTCTTCTTGTCCCCTGTAGACAACCCTGTTTGGGAGGAAGAAAAGTCCTGCCTTAACCTTCACTTCTGTCTCTGTGCAGCTGAGGACAGAGCCTTAGACCTTCTTTCACCCCTCCGTGGACCTAAATGTCACTCTGACCAGATGCTCAGAAAAGCAGATTCAGCAGCAAACGCTCCAGGGAAACCAAAGAAATAAAACCCATTTTAATGCTTCCTGGAAACTAAAAACAGGGAGACTGAGAAGAGGGCTGGGAGAGAAAGGAAAATGAGCTGTGTGAGTTGATGTTTTTAAGCAAGCCAGCATCATCCAGATTTAGACCCGAGAGGAACCAAAGGCCAGTCCTCTCTTCCAGGGCAGGTTTAACTGAGCAAATGCACCCAATTGGCAGATGAGAAAACTGAGGCTGAAACAGACCCCCGCCCAAGGTACCAAGGACAGACCTGGATAGCAGTGGAGGCCAACAGCAGTTAGGTGAGGGATGAAGAAACAGATGAGAATCATCAGGCTATTTGGGGGGAAGGGGGTAGCAAAAAAAAAATGAGACCGTGATGGGGGGACTGGGGGAAACTCATTAGCATCTTGTCATGAGCCCAGAACTATGGGAACAGAACTTCAGAGAATTGTGTGTATTGGCCTTCTGACAGTTCAGAGGGAATTGTCCCTAAGCTGATGCATTCTCATTTCAAAGGTGATTCATAAAACATTGTCTCCAAAACAAAAAATCCACCTGGAAATGTGAGATGAGGGAGCCAGAAACAAAGGGCCCAGCTGGAGCTTGAATGAGGCCTCAAATGACACAACGGCTAAAGTCAGATATCAAAGGCTTTAAAACTGGGTGCCTCACCTTGACGTGGCTCTGGAATATGACCAGGGCTGGCGAGGGGACATCTAATCCCACAAGGCAGCAGGAGGCCAAGTCCGCCCCTCAAAGCGCAGGACTCCTTCTAACTCTGGCCACCAGGAAAGAGAAGCCACATGCCCTAGCACTCAAGAACAGCCACTCTATGGGGCCGGAGTGATAGAACAGCAGCCAGGGCACTTGCTTTGCAAGAGGCCAACCAGGGCTCAATCCCCGGCACCACAAATGGTCCCCCAATCCTGCTAGGACTGACCTCTGAGCCCAGAGCCAGGAGTAAATCCTGAGCACCACCACATGTGGACCCAAAAAAATCAACAAACCGAAAAATGCAGGCCCTCTAGAGAATACCCATTTTGGAAACACAGTCTGCATTTTTCATCACACCACAACTTATTTTGGTTAAGGTGCACGCAAATATTTTTCCATCTATTTATCATTATTCTGAGCATATGGTACCCTGCGCTCTGCCAGGGGTAAGCCTGAACACTGCTGGGTATGCCTGCATTGCGCCTCCCTGCCCTCCCCACCCCAATTAAAAATACTTGGGTCCTTATTTTGGAACATTCATATCAAAAAGTTCTAAGTCTGGGAGAGATTGTACAGCGTTTGAGGTTCTGGGCTGGCATGTGGTCTACTGGGGTTCACATTTGGTCTCCTGAGCACTGCCAGTGATTCCTGAGCATGGCTAGGGGTGGCCCCAAAGTCAAACAAATGAAAAAAAAATCGTTTTGAAATTGTTGTGCCAAAAAGCACTGGATAAGCATGATTACATAGGGCTGACCTGGTTCCATCCCTAGCACCATATCTGATCTCCTGAGCCTGCCAGGAGTGATCACCGCAAGTAGAACCAGGAGTAAGGCCTGAGCACCACTGGGTGTGACTCCTAAAACAAAAGCAGAAAGCATACTTACATAGGTCGGTGGTCTGATCTTATTCAGATTTCCAAAAATAATGTTATCCAGTCTATAGAGGAAGTAGAGGAAGCATATTTAGACTTGTTGGTTTCAATAAGACTTGACATCTTTTTCTGTCACGGAATTGATGTGACATCTAGAGGGGCCATGTTGTCCGAACTTAGAGCTGAGATTTGGGCTCCTCTGCCCTTTCCTCCACCTCCATGCCAGCTACCCCGAAGAGAGATCAACGCCAGACCCACAGCTCCGTCAGCAACCCCGGAAGAGATCCAGACCCATCCACTCCAGACCCACAGCTGCACCGCTCGCCCCACGTGGAAGCAACCCATGGAGCTGACCTCCTGGTAAGGGGTTCAGCCAGCCCCTGGCCGAGTCCAACATTGCTCCAAGGGTTTGTTCATACGTGTGGGGAGGGGCCACACTGGCTGGACTTGGAGTGGGGATTTGGGCTCCTCCGCCCTTTTTCTCTACCTCCATGCCAGCTCCCCAGGAAGAGACCCATGCCAGACCCACAGCTCCATTGGCGCATGGCCGTTTTGCGGCAGCGTGACATTCTTAGTACTGATTTTAAGATCAGGTCCTTCCCAGGGTCTTTCACATTTATACACTGTATACAGTTCTAGGCAGGTTCTAACTGATATCCATCATCCCTATAAGCCTAGCAAAAAGCCAGAGCAACCCACACATCATGAGGTCAGTCATTCTCAACATCCAGACTCCATAGTTCCTCAGAGGTCCACCCAAGAGAAAACCCGATCTTTCCCCTTTAAGTTTCATCAGTAAATGCTCGAGATGAGAGCCTTCTACTGAGAGTATGCCACCTACACAGCAGAGCCTGGCAAGCTACCCGTGTTTTATTTGATATGCCAAAAACTAGTAACAATTATGGACCTCAATTCCATGACCTGAAGATGGTTTGAGGCTCTTTCTGTCCCTGGAGCAAGCAGATGCCCTTGGGCTACACTTGCTTTGACAGGACTTATGGAGAGATTACTGGTGCCCGCTCGAGCAAATCAATGAACAACAGGAAGACAGTGATACAGTGACAGTGATACAGTGATATCATTATTCATTTCTTGACTTCAATGCCTAAAAAATTAAAAGACTAACAGGTCTTTTACCTTTTGGTTAAATTTATTACACTATTTGGTCAATTTGATGAAATTATAAATGAATCATTTCTTAATATTGCTTTCTGATAGCTTATTATTGTATAGAAAGAAAACTTCTGAGTTGGTTTTGTGTCCTGTGATTTTACTGTCTTCGTTTGTTATTCCTAAGACTTGTTGATGAAATCTTTTAGGGTTAAGTCATCCGCAAAAGTGACAGTTTCATGTTTACCTTCCAAATTTGGGTTTCCTTTTTCTTTATACTAATGGCTCTGAATAATGGCAATAAGAGGAGACATCCTTGTCTTGTTCACGACCTCAAAAGCTTTCAGCTCTTTGATATTTATGTTAGCTGTGGGCTTGTCATATATGACCTTTATTGTGTTGTGGAGCTCTCCCTCTCCTCTCACTTTGTTCAGAGGTTGGTTTCGGTTGTTTTTTTTTTTTTTTTGCTTTTTTGGGTCACACCCGGTGATGCTCAGGGGTTTCTCCTGGCTCTGTACTCAGGAATTACTCCTGGCAGTGTTAGGGACCATATGGGATGCCGGGATCGAACCCAGGTCAGCTGCATGCAAGGCAAATGCCCTACCCGCTGGACTATCGCTCGGCCTCTGTTCAAAGTTTTTGCTACTGATGTTGTATTTTATAAAACGCCTCTTTTGCATTCATTGGATGTTTTTTATGATTGTTGGTCTTGGTTTTAATGTGTCCTATCACACTGATTCACAGTTGTTTAATCATCCCTGGAGATTGAGTCCCTAGATAAATCCCACTTCATTATGGTTTATAATTCCTTGTTTTGTTTTTGGGACCACACCTGGCAATGCTTAAGGCTTACTCCTGGCTCTGTGCTCAGGGAACATTCCTGTCAGGGCTCGAGGACTATATGGGGCACAAGGGATCAAATTCTGGTCAACCACACGCAAGGTAAACACCCTACCCTCGGTCCCGTTGCTCTGGCCCTGGTGTATGATTCTTTGAATGCATGCGGAAATCAAATGATTAATTTTTGTTGGGGAGTTTTGCATCTGTGTTCATCAGGGCCATTAGTCTGTGATTTTCTTATGGAATCTTTCTCTGGATTTGCTATTTGGAGTAGGATAGTATCTCTTAGATTGTATAATGACAATTTTATTTAGTTATGTAATCTCATCCCTTCTCTCTCCCCCCCTCTGATTCTCTTTCATTGGGGATTGGGGTGCTGTTGTTTGATAGCAATGACCAAAGTTTGCACACATCTGATGTTCACACACTTGGCCACGACACTCTCCGGAGGTGACACACTTCAGAATGGTGTAATGATGTGGTACTCAACAGGGCTGCACGCTGGTTGTAGAACGCATGACATTTTTTGTGCCTGGGAATGCACATTTTAGCTGTAGGACTGGCACATGGGCCGCTTGCCCCTCAAGGTGTTGCAGGTGTGGCTGAGGTGCCCGGCTGTGTCGGCAGGTGGCAGACAGGAGACAGGCTTGTCTACACCCAGGGCTCTGCCCCATGGGCCCTGGATTGTTGATGGTCTGACATAGAAAAAGACTGGGTCCCCTGGGATGAACCCCAAGTCACGGCAGAGCCTGGCAAGCTACCCATGGTATACTCACTATCTTCCTGTTCATCATTTATTTGCTTGAGCGGGCACCAGTAATATCTCCATATGTCCTGTCTCATGCTAGTAGAACCCAAGGGCATCTGCTTGCTCCAGGAACATAAAGAGCCTCAGACAATTATATTAGGTCCCAGGACCTAATATAATTGTTACTGGTATTTGGCATATCAAATACGACACGGGCAGCTTGCCAGGCTTGCCGTGTGGGTGGCATACTCTTGTAGTCACCTCTAAATACAGCATTTATTGATGAACTGTGCGGCCGCACGAGCCGGGCTGTGATAGACTCATCTGAGGCTGGGTAGAGTTCTGACGAGAGGGAAGTCCGATGTGGAGGATGTCAGCCCTCATGGAGTGGGGTCGTCTGGCTTGTTGGGAGGCCCTGCTGGGGTGACGGGCCAGGGCTTGAACCGCCATCCCTCCCAGGCACCTCATGAGTGGCTGGGCACAGGGAGCAAGTAGCAGCTCTGCCCCATGTCTGAGAGTCTCTCGTTCAGCATACCTGGGCCAGATTGAAAAAAAAAAACTGCTGCAGGGTGGGTGTCGATGATCCAGGCTGTGATAGACTCATCTGCTGCTGGGTGGAGTTCTGACCAGAGGGGAAGTCGAATGTGGAAGATGGCAGCCCTCATGGAGTGGGGGTCGTCTGGCTTGTTGGGAGGCCCTGCTGGGGTGGCAGGCCAGGTCTAGAACCCACCATCCCTCCCGGCACCTCGTGAGCAGCTGGGCACAGGGAAAGCAAGTAGCAGCTCTGCCCCATGTCTGTTAGTCTCTGGATGAGCATACTCAGCACACTCTGGATGGTTTACTCAATATACCAAAAACAGTAGCAATAATGTGCCTCATTCCCAACAAAAGGGGACATTACGGTGCCCGCTCGAGCAAGTCGATGAACAATGGGAAGATAAGTGATACTGGAACATGCCTGGTTCCAATACACCAGAAATTGCTCACTTTGTCATGGAACTAGGCAGCCACCACCAGGCTTGCTCTCGACACTTGTGGAGTGGCACTAGAGATGGACTCAGAGCTCAAACTAGGAAACTTGCCACTGATCTAGTCCCAGCCCCCTTCTTACATATATTTTAAAACACCCAAAAAATATTTTAACTTGGCGCTTTGTTAAATGGCTTAATCACTCTCTGTGTTCCCTGTGTATTCTTCAGATGGCATATTGTGATTTTTTAGTAGAAAACAGATTTTATTTGCAAGGGTTTTTTTGGGGGGAGAGGAGAGAGAGAGAGAGAGAGAGAGAGAGAGAGAGAGAGAGAGAATAACACGCTTAAGAAAGAATGTGGACTTTGCCAGAGTAGGGAGGGGGCCTCAGCTCACATCACAGCATTAGATATAAAAGTCCACATCTCAAGATATGATTCTCTGAACATTATCATATATTGGGCACTTTTTATTGTTCCTTCACTTTTAAAAAATTGTGGCACAGTCTGCGGAACGTGATATTATTTGAACTATTTTTAAGGGTGCAGATCCCTGGCATTCAGTGTATTAATATCATTGTGCAACCATCCCCACCATCCATACCTGAAACTTTTCCACCATCTCAAACTGAAATTCTATACTCATTTAAACAATAACTCTGTTTCCTTCTTCCTCCAAGACCCTAACAACCACCATTTCACTCTGCCTCTGTGAAATTGAACTTGACCATTCCAGCCGAGTTGGCTTTCAGAGTGGAATCATCCAATGTTTACTCTTTTGAGACTGGCTTTTCACTTATCACAATGAAGGTAACCTCATGGTTTGTTCACGTTGGCATCCATGTCAGGATTTCCTTCCTTCCTTTGAAAACTGAATAACAGGCCAGTCAAAATGTGGTGTGGAAATACCACATTTTGATCATCCTTTCACCTACAGACACTTGGGTTGCTCTTGACCTGTGGCTGCTGTGCATAATTCTGCTTTGTACCTGGATCTCCAAATTGCAGCCTGTGTTTACCGTTCTTTCTTCCAGCTACCTCAACAAAAACAGATAAAACAGAGAGTTGAGATAGACCTTTAATAGCACCTCATGGATGACCAGTGTAGCCTGAGCAATTTCTCTGTCAAAGCCATATGGAGCCTAGACCCAGAAGCCTGCCTCCGTGGTTTCAGAGAACTTCCTTCTGTGAGTCCCCCACAAATGACAGCCAGTCCCCACCACTAGGCCCACGCTACTGCTCAGCACACATCCCAACCCTCACCTACACCAACTCTCATATACCACAATACTCGTACACCCCAACTCACACACCAATTCTCACACCCCAACTCCCACACAAACTCTCATGCTCCCACTGCCACACACAAATGCTTATACTTACCAACTCTCAAACGCAACTCTCACACCCCCAATACTAACTCTCCCCAACTCTCACATACCTTAAGACTCACAAACCCAACTCTCACATACCTCAATACTTTGCACCCCAAATCTCATATACCTCAATACTATACACCCCAACTTTTTACACCTCCAACTCCCACACACGCAAACATTCACGTCCCGGACTCTCATACAGCTCAATCCTCACACACCCAAACCCTCATACCTCTATTCTCACATACCCCAACTCCCACGCGCACAAATTCTCATGGCCCACTCTGACAAACACACAAACTTGCATACACCCCAACTCTCAAAGACCCCAATACCCACACACACCAACACTCACACCCAACTCTCAGACTCCACCTCTCCCACACCTCAACACTCCCCCAGCCCAGCTCTCACACACAAACTCTCACATACCCCATCTCTCACACCCCTATCTCTCTGCACCCCAACTCGGAGAAACCCAATTCTCTCACACACTATCAAAAACTCCAATTAACTCACACTCAATACTAAAAAACTAATACAACCCAAACCTCACGTGTGCTCCCCAATTCTCACCATACTTCAACACACTAACACTCTGCTCCCAACACTAATAAATTATTATTTATCTATACCCCCCAATCTCACATACACCCCAACTCACACACGCACCAAATATCTCCCAGCTCCCACACAACCCGACATGTACACACTTCAATTCTCACACTCAGGTTTCATTCACACAATCCCCTATTTCCCCCCTGCCCCTGCCCCCCATCCCTCTGTATGTGCTCACGGAAACAAACTGCCTCCCCAGCTCTGACAGGTACACAAGGACACCAGCAAAGATTCAGGCCCCAAGTCCTGCTCACCCCCGTGCATTGGCAATACAGCGAAAGCTCAGCAAAGAAAGCTTTGGTGAACTTTCTATCACTGACTTCTTGGGTCTGTTCTTAAATTCATTTTTATTTCTGTTACAGTTAATCAAGGTCACATGTTGAGAGCTAGCACTTAGTCACATGCAAGCATGTTAACATTTATTGATGCACAGATACCATCCCCAACACCGCTGAGACTGTTTAAGTGCCCAATACCGTCCAGCAGTATCCTTATGCGACTTCTAGCTCACCTCCTCCTTTCTTTGGATCCCATTTTTATTCCATTACATTTATTTTGCCTCCAAAGAGAGGAACTATTAGAAAACTATGTCTTAAATACCAACACCTGATCTGCTGCCTTAAAAGAAGGGCTTGAGCAGATATTGGAGCGAAAGAACAGGGAGAGGGCCAGAGCGATAGTACAGTAGGGAGGGTACTTGCCTTGCATGTGACCCACCTGGGTTCAATCTTCACCATTCCATATGGTCCCCCAAGCACTTCAGGAGTAATTCCTGATCTCAGAACCAAGAGTAACCCCTGAGCACTGCAGGGGTGGCCCAAAACAAACAAAATAGCCAGGGTCAAGTGCAGGGGCTCCTGGATCACCACAACCTCAGCTCATGACCCTATGTAGTGGCCACGTGACATCAAGGGCCTAGTCCACCAGCTCCTTCTCGTGCTGCTGAGATCCAGCCCCTCAGGAAGTGGACGCACTCCACACCCTTCACCCTTCTGCTCAGGCATTCAAGCCACCAAAGGTCAAAGTGGGGAAGGAATTCTTCCCTTTCAGAAAACCCTGAGGTCAAACGCACCTCATGCACACTGCCAGGTCTCAAATGTTGACCAGTGAAGCAGCCATCAAAGGGCAGGTCCACTGCTCAGCCAGTAACCAAGGAAGGAGAGTAAATGACCAAAGAAGCTTCTGGCGAAGAAACCTAACCTGAACAGAGCTAGCTTCTTAGCCATGTCCCTTAGAGGTCCCTATTTCAGGCCTTTTACTAAGATCATTAGTTCTTTGCCATGTGCCTGTCAAGTTGACAGGTGGGGATGGGGTAGGGATTTGGGTAGAGAGGAAATATAGGAACCCTGCTGGACAGAAGTTGGCACTGGGGGCAGGAGCGATAGTCCAGCGGGTAGGGTGTTTGCCTTGCATGTGACCGGCCCATGCCGGCCTGGGTTTGATCCCGGCATCCTATATGGTCTCCTGAACACCTCCAGGAGTAATTCCTGAGTGAAGAGCCAGGAATAACCCCTGAGCATCGCTGGGTGTGACCCAAAAAAGCAAAAAAAAAAAAAAAGAAGAAGTTGGCACTGGTGGTGGGATTGGTGTAGAAATATATGCCTAAAACTCAACTATCAGTAACTTTGTAAATCAGTTTTTTGTCACTTGCCTTCCCATTGGTCATCGATATGCTCGAGCAGGTGCCAGCAACATCTCCATTCATTGGGAATGAGGTCCATTATTGTTACTGCTTTTGGCATATCAAATACACCACGGGTAGCTTGCTAGGCTCTGGATTCATCCCAGGGGACCCCAGTCTTTTTCTATGTCAGACCATCAACCGTCCACCATCCAGGGCCCATGGGGCAGAACCCTGGGTGTAGACAAGCCTGTCTCCTGTCTGACACCTGCCAATGCAGCTGGGCACTGAAGCCACACCTGCAACACCTCGAGGGGCAGGAAAATCAGTTTTTAATTAAAAAAAAATAATGACAGGTTGTTTGTGTGTGTTTGCTTAGTTTTGTTGTAAAATTTTGTTTTCTTTTGTTTTCATTTTGGGGCCACACCTGACAGTGTTCAGGAGTTACTCCTGGCTCTGAACTCAGGAATTATTCCTGGTGGTGCTCAGGGGACTCAGGGTATGCCAGGGATGGAAACTGGATTGGCTACATGCAAAGCAAACACCCTCCCTGCTATACTATTGCTCCTTCCCCAATGTTGGCTTGATTCAGTATTGTCCAAGCAATACGGTTTTGGGAGTCTACACTCAAGGAGGAGTCATTGTCGCTTGAACCAGTGAGTTCAGCTGAATCTCAAGAAGCCATGATTGGAATCCAGCACCAGGAAGAGTAGAAACACACAACTGCTCATGCATCTGTGTGGAAGAGGAGGTGCTTTCCGTGCTTCAGACTCAGGGCATGACAGCCATCGTTTCTGTAGTGGGCCGATTGCTTTCTATTTAGAGCTGCCCCTTCAGAGTAGCCAAGACCCAGAAAGCCTGTCACTTCACCCCACGAAGGAAAGGGAGACCCATCAACACTGAGGTTTTGTGGTAAGCCAAGAGGTCTCCCTAGAGCTCTCTGAGTCCCTCCCAGGATTGTTTCATCCCAACATGGCTGCGGTTTGGTCTCCAAACAAGCTGAGAGATCTGCAAACACCCTTTCTCCCAGGTCACCTTTGACGGCCCTAAGTAGCCAAAGGTGCTTCATGAATAGCAATAAGCCACAATCCACCCACACTCAGCCACAGAGCCCTCATGCAGAGCAAGCCAGAAGTGGGGCTTGAAGATCCCAGGCGAAGAACAAAACTGAGTTTGATTAAAAGATGATAGAACCAGCCTCTGGCAACCGCTGAGCTGTTTGGAAGTGGGAAATGTGCGCGTGAGGGTATCTGATGGGTAATTCGAACCTCTATGGAACACAGCTAGACACCACAAGCCATGTCTTAACCACACCAAGTACAAAGTTACAGAATGAACGGCTGCTCTGCATGTGCAGTAGTCGCTAGAAATAGCTACCCATGTAAATCATTTTTAATTCATTCCAATAACATAAAATGTAAAATTCAGCACAATAACCCAGAAAAAAAAGTCATGACTTACCATTCCCTTATATGGGCTGTAATGATCAACATAATTGATGTCAGCTAAGGGAACAGGAATGAATCTTTCCAACATCTGTATTGTGAAAAGTTTTGTACTTTGTAAATCACTTTTATCACTTGTCTTTCCATTGTTCATCAATTTGCTCGAGTGGGCACCAGTAACATCTCCATATGTCCCTGTTGCTTGCTACCATAGCCCAAGGGCATCTGCTTGCTCCAGGAACACGAAGAGCCTCAAACCATTCCTTCAGATCATGGAAGCAGGCATGGAGATAGAGATTGAGGGTGGGTGGGAAATGGGAGTCTCTGATGGTGGTGGGGGCACACTGGTGGTAAGATTGCTTGCTAGTGTAGCCTAAGGGCATCTGCTTGCTCCAGGAACACGAAGAGCCTCAAACCATTCCTTCAGCTCATAGGAATGAGGTCTATAATCATTACTGGTTTTTTGCATATCAAATACAACATGGGTAGCTTGCCAGGCTCTGCTGTGCCAGTGGTATACTCTCAGTAGTAGGCTCTCATCTCGTGCATTTACTGATGAACCACAAAGCAACCATGCGCAACAGGGTGAGATCAGCTTTTCTCTTGGGTGGAGTTCTGACTGAGCCAATGAGTCCAGATGTTGAAAATGTCTGCCCTCATGGTGTGGGGGTTCCTCTGTCTTCTTGCAAGGCTCTATTGGGGTAACGGGCCAGGGCTAGAACCCACCTTTCCTCCCAGGCGTCTCATGATCAGCCGAGCACAGGGAGTGCCAGTAGCAGCTCTTCCCCTTGTATCTGAGTCTCTGGATCAGGCATACCTGGGCTTGAAATAGGCTTCGCTGCAGGGTGGGACTCTAACTAGCAGATCTTGAGATGGGCTTTTCTCTTGGGTGGAGTTCTGACGAGGCAGAGCTCAGACTCTCAGGTGACGATTTGGGGAGGATTCAGCAATCCGTATAAGTGTCTCTCATACCTGCTTCTCTTTGCCTAAATGTGTGGCTCTTTGCTCTTCCCCAATATTCATTCTCTGCTTCACTTTTCATGGGGGCAGGGGGCAGAGGGCCATCCCCTCCCCACCCCAGCACCTCAGCTTAGGGGCTACCCTGTAATTCATAAATGCGCACTTAACCCTTGAGATTCGGAATTTCAGAATCCCTATTCCAAGTGTCCAGGGTAGCTTATTGGCCCAGCTTGTGTCTCAGTGACTCAAACAACCAGAGGAAGGGTAGAAACATCTAGAATATGTCAGCAGTTGCTACGGAGGCAGACACAGGTCAAACACATGCAAGACAAGTCCATTGCCCACTGTACTATCTCTCCAGCCCCTTATTTTATTTCTTAATCACTTAATCATGACAAATACATCTGCACCTCCATTTTCAAAATTATGGACAGTTTATATGCCATTCAGTAACTGTGTTCTTTGCTATATTTTTTAAAGAGAATAACTTTTTTATCTTTTTTTTTTTTTGTTCACACCCGATGATGCTCAAGGGTTACTCCTGGCATTTTTTGCTAAGGAATTACTCCTGGCAGAGCTTGAGAGACCATATGAGGTGCTGGGAATGGAACCAGGGTTGGCCACATGCAAGGCAAACACCCCTACCCCCTGTGCTATTGCTCTGGCCCCGAGAACAACTATTTAAAAGGAAAGTTTTAACAGGTATTTTACTAAAAGACTTGAAAAGCAGGATTTGTTAGGGTGTTTTGGTTTTTGTTTCACTTTTTGGGGTCACACCCGCCAGAGCCTCGCAACTAGCCAGACGACCCCCCCACACCATGAGGGCCTCCATTTTCCACATCGAACTTCCCCCTCGTCAGAGCTCCACCCAGCAGACCAGCCTATTGCGGCCACGCGATTCATCAATAAATGCTGGCTTTAGAGATGACAAGAATATTCTACCCGCACGGCAGAGCCTGGCAAGCTACCCATGTCGTATTTGTTATGCCAAATACCAGTAACAATTATAGATCTCATTCCCATGACCTGATGGAATGGTTTGAGGCTCTTTATATTCCTGGAGCAAACAGGTGCCCTTGGGCTCTACTTGCATGAGACAGGACATATGGAGATGTTACTGGTGCCCGCTGAAGCAAATCGATGATGAACGGGAAGACAATGATACAGTGATACCTGGCCATGCTCAGGAGTCACTCCTGGCTCTGCACTCAGGAATTACTCCTGTCAGTGCTCAGGAAACAATATGGGATGCCGGGATCAGACCCAGGTCAGCCACGTGCAAGGCAAATGCCCTACCTACTGTACTATTGCTCTGGCCCAAGCAGAATTTGTTTAACTATCTGAATACATGTGTTTTTCTTTACCATCAAAGAAGCTAAATTGGAGGAAGCACTTTTCACAGTTTGAGTTTTTTCTGATTTGACTTTATTTTAGAAACATTCTGTTAGTTTTATTTTATCTTTTTTCCTGTTTTTACAGATAATATTAAATATTGATATTCTCTAAAAGGAACTGAAGCAAAACAAAAACAAAAGCAATTGTGTATCTTTATATTTTTCTGTTAAAAGTAAAAAGTTTACCAAACTTTTATTATACCTCATTAAGTGTTTTAATTTTAATAATATTTTCACACATATCATACAAAAAATTATTTCTAAAGGACTTCTTGCATTGAAATAAAATAATTTGGGGCCAGAGTGATAGCACAGTGGGTAGGGTATTTGTCTTGCATACAGTCAAGATGGTTTTGATCACCAGTATCCCATATGGTCCCCCAAGCACTACCAAGAGTAATTCTTGAGCGAAGAGCCAGGAGTGACCCCTGAGCATCACTCCTGAGGGTGTGACTCAAAAATCACTTGATCACTTGATACCTACTGCGACCTACACTCATGGGCCCTCTTGGCACCTCCCCAGAGAGTTTTTCCTCTTCCCAATGCTCTCTGCACGAGCTAACTTAAAAATGGCTTCGGAGCCATATGAGTGAGCTCATCTGTTTTTCTGTCTGCCTCCCCTACAAAGGATATGGTCACGTTGTTATTAACATATCTCTGCTCCTATGCACCCCCAGGAGAGCCCCGGTGGCCCCCAGCCCTGTATCACTGGGCTCTGGCACTGACCCATCTGGTCTGGTTGGCAGAGCACCACCAGGTGTGACCCCCAGGCCCCAAACACTGCTTGGGTGGCACCCTTCCAAACATTGATCAATTTCTCATTACTCTTAGCCTAATGCTTGATTATTTGCCCAACCTCTGAAGAGACCACGGAAGAACAAGACACCTTTTGTGCCCTGATGACCCTCTAGATCCTTATCGCCAGATGTCCCAAGTCTTTGGGTATGGTTGAATCCCAAATAAGTAGCTTCAACAAGGCATCTTGATCCAGAGGTGGATCACTGGCCCGTCAGCATTTGAAAAAAAATCTGGGGAATGAATAACTGTAGGTGAAAATAGGAGAAAGGGGTCTGTGTTCTCAGGATGTGATAACCTGAAACAAAACAACCAGAGCTCAAAGATAACCACTAAAGCCCATTTATCTGCACCGGAACCTGGAGATGGTCTTTGTCCCAGAAAGCAAAGGTTCTGGGAGATAGGAGAGCAGCGAAGGTGCTTACCTTGCACACCGCTGACCTGTGTGATCCCTGGCACCCTGGATGGTCCCCTGAGCTCTGCCAGGGCACACTCCTGAGCACAGAGCCAGGAGTAAGCCCCAAGAACATCCATGTGTAAAAAGAGAAAGGGAATAAAAAAGAAGAAGGTTCTGGAAGATGCGGGCTGTCAGGAAAAGAAAGGGGAACCACTGCTCCTGCGTCTGTTAGTGGCAAACCACCAAAGATAAGGCCGAAAATCATCATACTTGATCTATGGTTATAAGAGAGTAAGGAAAGAAAATGAGAAGAAAAGAATGCACCAAGTCAATGTTATTGATTTACACTCTGAAAGAAATGCCAGGACTATTATTTAGATGTCAAAATAACTCCAAGAAGAGTACAAGGCTGTTTTGATCATTTGAAACTGAATACCTGCCTTCTCCGTGATGGGGCTTTCAGACACAGAGCCTCCTTAAATACCAGTGCGATGCTCTGAACAGATCATATTTCCCCTTCAAAGGTTATGCCACGTTAAATTATGTGCAATTTCAAAAGAACAAGTCCTTGTCTTACTTTGAGTCCCCATCTCTTAAAAGCATGTTTTGACTTAAGATTAATTTATAGCCCAAGGAGATTGGAGGGAAGGAGAAAAAAAAAGCCTTGAAATTTCAAGTAAAAATGCGAATTCCAGTTGCTTCTTAAATATCAAGTGATGTTGTTTTGGGAATAGGATCAGATTTGCACAGAGCTGCAGGTAAATGCACCCGCAGTGTATTTGCAGTGTCTGGAGACCCTGGGGCCTGGGGGATGGGAGGAGATAGAGTCCATCTTTCTTGGAGTATCACTAAGGGAGGCAGACATTTTCGCTCAACCCCTGAGCAGTTCATTGAGTGGAGGGAGAGGGCGGAGCTGCTGGATGTGCCCTCGTGAGTCTAATTGGCAAATGCGGCTGAAGCCTCGGCCAGGCAGTCAACAAGGTGTCTGGGTACACTTCACTTTGGTTCCTGATAAAGCACATTTTGGTGCCACAGAGAAATGCTGCTCCCAAACAGCCACAGACCTGTTCATCTATTTCTTCATGAACAGACACTTGATTAATTTAAGGGTTTTTTCATAAGAACCTCTCATTGAGGATTTCTTTCCTTAACCAAAAAAAATAAGTAAAACCCAAACATTGTCTTGTGCACTTTATATGAGTGAAATGAAGCATCACGGTCCTTTTTTTTTTTCTGGATAGCAGCACTCAATTTACTGAACACAGTTTAAGCCTTTTATACAATATTTGGTGGACGGGGTACAAGCACACATTTGCGAGCTCCTGGGCCACTGTAACAGTTAACAATCTTTGGAACAAATGACAATCACAGATTTAGCATGTGCAAGATAACAATCATTGATTTGCATATTCCATCACAGTCCTTTAAGTGTGATTTTCTCCTTACTGGCCTTATCTGAAGTCACATTGAAGATTTCAGCACACAAATTTGGGGAAAATACCATTTGGTCCACAACAGAGGGTATATAAGAAATATTTAATAACCAACTGTTTAAAATTCTATCGAATGGTGGAGAAATTTAAGCTATTACTCTAAGCTTGACTCAGCTTGACACTGTCAACATACAAGTACTATGAATTAAGTAAACTATGCCATGGAAAAGATCTATTACATAGAGATTAAAACCCTGTATTTGGGGACCAAAGAGATAGCACAGCAGGTAGGGCATTTGCATTCCATGCAGCCAACCCAGTTCAATCCCCAGCACCCCACACAGTCCCCTTGATGTAGGCAGGCAGACAGGAGGGGTCCTGCATGGCAATAAACTGTCGCCATTAGGCTGACACCTTTTGGAACCAGGAATGAAGACCTGATAAGACCCATTAACCAACAACAGACCCTGAGGAAGCTGGGTCCACCTTCTTCAGCACAGCCCTTAGCCCCCATCAACCTTTGACGGCCCAGCAGAAGATTCCAGAGCATTCCAACCCAAAGGATAAAAGCCCCCTTTGGAAATCAGTCGGGGCTTGCTCTCTGCCTCTGGAGCAGCCCGCACCTCCCCTCTTGAGCTGTGTACTCTCTCTATCACTTTCCCTCCTCCTTCCCGGTCCTGAAACCTCCATAATAAAACCAGTTTTACGTCACTGCTCGTCGACTCCTGAAAATTCTTTTCTGCGAGGAAGACAAGAACCCTGAGCAAACCCTGGGTGAGGCCTAGGACTGACTTGCCTTTCCTGCAAAGAGCAATTCCTCGCTCCAGCCTGAGTCCGTGGCTCCCGAGAAACCTCCGGGTGGTGGGGATCAACTCCCGCGCCTAGAGATCAAGCGGGCATCAGGCGTGGCTTGACGGCCACCTCGCGGGGCTGGTGGGGCTCAGGCCCACGCTGTGCAGGGGCTCATCGCAGACTTTATCAGTCCTTAGCCTGCCCAGCGGGTCCCGGGTGGCAGAGGCAGCTGGGGAGAAAGCGACCATCTCTCTTTCCTTCCTGCCTCACATAAGTCACCCGTGGGGTCCACCTGCATCACCCTGACCACCACCAGTAGTAATTCCTCAGTGTGAAGCCAGGATTAACCCTAGCAATGCCAGTGGGTATGACCCAAAAAGAAAAACTACATTTTTTGAGGCTAAGATTGGTTCTCTTTCACATCTCTACTTTTTAATAAAGGTGAAATGGACTCCATCTCAACAGAACCCCATGGACATTCATTTCGATTCGAATGATAAAGCAGGTGAAAATACATGTCCTAGAAATCATTTGCATTTAGTTCTGACAGAGTAAAATACAGAAACAGTTAAAGAATAAGATAGGAAGACTTTTCACTCGGTAGCCTTAGGAGCTAGAAAACTGCCACTTTAAACTTTATAGCAGCTGCTATTTCCATCAACAGAGACAACCCCGAAAGCACTGAATCCACGGTAGAGAAAATCTGCGAGTCATCAGGTGGTACCGGCCCGTGAGGAGCTGTAGTTCGGGGCACAGAACCATCATAGGCCCTTCTTACCTTCTCTTCATCCAGATGCAGAATGATGCAAGTAACTGCCCCACACGCACTAATTTAGTGAAGGGATTTTTATAGCACGGACTCATCAATGGCCTGGCAGTTACTTGAAAGGGTTCTCGGCTGCAGTTAACTATTAGGACAAAGCGAACCCAGATCCACCGATAAATTTTTTCTGAACTTCAGAGTATCCAACATTAGTGGCAGCTGCCTCACATTTGATATCTCAAAGTAGAAACGTGCCAACCCTCCCTCAACCAATACCGCCAGCTCACATTCCCGTCTTCATCTTTATTTATCCTCAGGATGTTCTCCTCGCTTCAACATCGCCCCAAACCCAAGTTACTTGGCCTGACCACATCTCTACCCAATGCATCCCATAACTTAGGGAGTTTTTCTTCACCCCTCCCTCCCTCTTCTTTGTTCTTTTTGTTTTGTTTTGTTTTTTTTCTTTTTTTGGGTCACACCTGGTGATACTCAAGGGTTATTCCTGGCTCTGCACTCAGGAATTACTCCTGGCAGTGCTCAGGGAACCATCTGGGATGCCAGGGATGCAACCCAGGTGGGCCAAGTAAAAGACTAACGCCCTCCCTGCTGTGCTATCGCTCTGGCCCCTCCTTTTTGATTGCTTGGCCCCACCTGGCAGTGCTGGGGGACCATCTGGTACTAGGGATCAAAGTGAGACTTCCCACATGCACGGCTCTGCTCCGGGTGTGAGCTATCTCGCCAGCCCCAATGTTTTCTCTATAGCCATTCCTAAAGCTAAAAGAACAAGGGTGTTTTGTTCTTCTCTCTCTCTCTCTCTCTCTCTCTCTCTCTCTCTCTCTCTCTCTCTCTCTCTCTCTCTCTTCCCTTTTGGGTATTATGGCATGCAATACAGGTACTTAAAGGTTATCATGTATATACCTTTACCTACTTTTGGCATCCAGTTTTTTTGGGGTCAATCCTTGAGCACTGGTGCATGTAAATAACACTGGGTGTGCATCAGAAACACAAAAAGGAAAATCTTTCACCATTGGTTATGATTTTAGTGGTGGGTTTATCACACATGGCTTTTACTGTGTTGAGGTAGAACAATGGTGATTTATAGCTACTAACGTTACTCATCAGATGGAAGGTGGGGGGGGAAAGATCAAGCAGTGAAGGAAACATGAGAAAGAATAGTCAGTCCATAGCCTAGTGCAGCAGCTGGGGCTCTGTCTAGCACATGGCTGACCCGAGTTTGATTCCTGGCGTCCCATAGTGTCCCCTGAGCCCTGCCACGAATGATCCCTGAGCACAAGGCCAGGAGTAAGCCCTGAGCACATCCAGATGCATTTCCAAAAACAAACAAAAAAAAAGTCCATAACAGAGACCTCTTCCTAGTAAAGACATCTGTGCCCTGTGGCATCTTGTCAAACACGATACGGCTGATAACAGCAGTAGACTAGGGGGTAGGTTTGCTGACACACAATCCCTGATTCTGGAGTGGAAACCCCGTGGTCAAGTTCTTGAGGTCACGGTGCCCAAGATCTGACGGGCGTCCTCTGCCAGAACTGACCCTGCCCAATTTTCTTCTCTGATTCTGCTTCCCAAATCATTCACTGAATATGAAGAATATTACAGCAGTAGCTGCCTTCTCCATTTATCAGCTCAAGTCCCTGAGCCTGACTCAGCACGTGCAGGAGGCTGAGGAGTGAGAACGCCCTGAGTGTCAGGGAGAAGCACAGACCCAGGGCTCCTGACTGGCTGAGTCTGCAGGTAGCACACCAGCCTGGCAACTGGTCAAGCGGGTCTGATCCTTGGCGTCTCATGTGGCTCCAAAGCCCCCCTGGATGATCCCTGAGCATAGAGCCAGGAGTGATCTGGATGTGGTCCCTAAAAAATACATAGATAGGGCCAGAGCGATAGTCCAGCGGGTAGGGCGTTTGCCTTGCACATGGCCGGCCCATGCCGCCCGGTTTCGATCCCGGCATTCCATATAGTCCCCGAGCACCGCTAGGAGTAATTCCTGAGTGCAGAGCCAGAAGAAACCCCAGAGCATCGCCGGGTATGACCCAAAAAAAAAAAAAAAAAAAAAATACATAGGTATGTATGTATGTATGTATGTATGTATATGTATGTATGTATGCATGTATGTATGTATGTATGTATGTATGTATGTATGTATGTGTATATATATATATATATAAATCTGAAAACATGGCAGCAATGATCGTTAGAGATGAGATTAGAACTTATTAACAGAAAAAGGAGAGTTCAAGCATTTCCTGTGAGAGTTGAAGCATTTCCTGTGAGAGCTGTATTTCAGGGAAGAGAGACGAGAGAATGATATTTTTCTTCCCGTGACTCTGGATCAAACTCTTGTGTGATTAAAGAAATGACCCTGAACCACAGCAGAGAATAATGAAGGACAATTTCCAGTAAGTGTGCTAGCTCAAATTAATGATTTACTTTTTATTTTTAAACTGAATTCAGTAGAGATTTGCATGCATTAGGTTACAATGATTAACATTTGAAATTTGACCTTGAAATAATCTTTACATTGTAAATTCTTAATGATCAAAACAATGCTCTCAGTGATTAAAACATATTAGTTATTAATTATTAAAAGAGAATAATTGCAAATACACATTCCTCAAATCTCCAGGCTTTTAAACCATTTGTACAAATGACTGGACATTTTTAAAATTTTCAAATAAAATAATAAAACTTCCATCTAATTTTCTTTTCATTGTCAATCCAACAATGAAGAGGGTATTTCTCTACCTCTTCTATTTTATTGTTTCAAAAGCTAAAACAGTGGGTAGATAGAAAGGCATGCTCACCTTTGATCTCATCAACTCAAAAAATAAAAGAGAAGAAAACTTTCTGTCTAAACCTGTAAAAAAAAATCCTGGAATCTTCTTAAGATTGATAAAAGGTCAACAGTTCTATAGATCTTTTTTTTCTTTTTTTTAATCATTTGTTGGGGCTGAGGGAGACAGTACGGGGCTTAGGGCTCTTGCCTTATATGAGTCCGATTAGTTCTATTCCTGACACCACATGCTCCATGGTCCCCTGAGCATGCCAGGGGTCACACCTGAGCACTGAACAAGAAGTCCCTGAGCACCAAGGAGTGTGGCCCCAAAACCGAATCAATCAGTACATTTGTAATCACGTTGCATGAAACGTACCAACTGACAACAGACTCATGTGCCCACTTGCTCGGACAGTGCTCCTGAAGGAGCGATTCTCCCGTTTGCGGTCTCTCCCTGCAGTTTTGTCTTCTGCTTCCTTTGTTGTTACCTAGAGTAACCCATTTCAGGCCAGACGATAACACAGCAGGTAGGGCCCTTGCCTTGAATGCGGTGGGCCCAGGTGCAACCCCTGGCATTCCACAGGGAGTAAGTCCTATGTGTAGAGCCAGGAGGAACCCGTGAGTATCATCTGGAGTGGCCCAAAAAGGGAAAAAAAATTAAAATAAACACATCTCTTTTTAAAAGATTAACCCATATATAATATATATAATATATATTATATATATGTATATATATATATATATATATATTATTAGTGTTATAGCAGCTTGAGCTAAGGCAGACTCACAAGGTTGAAATCAATTTTGGTCAAGTATGTCCTGACCAAGGATCCTGTGGGGTCCTTGGGGAAAAGATCTCTTCTAGAGGGCCTCGGGTTACTGGTGGGATTCACCTCCAGGGGGGCTGGCTAAAGGAATGTGACAGCTATTCCTCTAGCTGTCTGCAGGGGGGCACTCTCAGCTAACAGGTGCTCTCTGAGAGTTGCCATGCAGCCCCCAGCCCCCTCGCACGCCTCCCAACACATTTTTTTTTTTTACTTTTTTGACTCTTTTGGCCACTCCTGGCAAAGCTCAGAGGTTACTTCTGGCTCTGCACTCAAGAATTACTCCTGGCAGTGCTCTGGGCACCATATAGGATGTCAGGGATCCAACCCAGGTCGGCCCTGTGCAAGGTAAAAGCCCTCGCTATCTCTATGCTATCACTCCAGCCCCACTGAAGTCTTTTAAAGAGTCACCTAATGTTGGAACACTGTATGTTCTTTATGACTAAAGCCCAATCAAGAACAACTTTGTGAGTGTATCTCATGGTGGTTCAATTGTCACTTGTTACTTGTCACTTGTCTTCCCATTTTTCATCGATTTGCTCAAGTGGGCCCCAGTAATGTCTCCATTCGTTGGGAATGAGGTCCATTATTGTTACTGGTTTTGGGTAGCTTGCCAAGCTCTGCTGTGGCCCTGGGTTCACCCAGGGGGCCCAGTCTTTTTTATGTCAGACCATCAACCATCCAGGGCCCACGGGGCAGAGCCCTGGGTGTAGACAAGCCTGTCTCCTGTCTGCCACCTGCAGATGCAGCTGGACACCGCAGCCATGCCTGCAACACTTTGAGGGGCAAGGGTGATTCAATTAAAAGAATAAAATAAAAATTAGAGAAATGAAAGATTCCCCTGATTCAGCCAAACCCCTGCGGGGTAATCTCTCATCAGTGCAGTGTCAGCAGATGTGGTGCTACTTTTCTTTCACTTCCGCCATAGAATGAAACCGCTCCACTGTATTCGCTTTCCATCCACCCCTGAGGAGGGAGTGGGATGACTTGGGGTCTGAGCACCAGAGAGGGGGAAGCTGAGGCCATCACGAAACCAATCTGCTGGCACCCGTGAACAAGCACGGCTGACAGACAAGGCCATCATGCGAGTTCTTTGGGGGTGTACCCTGCGTCCCTCCAACCCCTATCAGTGTTTCACATTCTTCATTTTCATGCAAGGGACTAAAATGCTAACCCCTTAATGATGTATTTTTGCAGTTTGGGGGGGTGGCTTTTGGAGGGTCACACCAGCAATGCTCAGGACCCAGCAATGCTCAGGGTTTCCTCCTGGCTCTGCACTCAGGAATTACTCCTGGTAGTGCCGGGGACCATATGGGATCCGGTACTGAACTCAGGTAGGCCTTGTGCAAGGCAAATGCCCTCCCCACTATGCTAGAGCTCTGGCCCATCCCTTAGTAACGCTCACATATTCAAGATAGCCTAAAGCCCTCCGTGAAAGTTCTATTTCATGCAACCTTGAAGCTGTTTTTGGTTTTTCCAACAAAACAACAACCGTCTAGTTCCTCTAAAGATGCTTTTGTGCACATACAGCTTGTGTTGTATTGGTGCTGTGGCACCAGAAGACAGAGCCAACAAGAGAATGCTCCTCTGGCAGAAGACACAGTCAGAGGCACCAGACAGATACCTCCAGCTAAAAGCAACCGAAAATCTAGCCAAAGGGGCTGAAACAATAATAAAAACGGCAACTACCTCACGGAATAAGAGGCTGAAGAGAGAAGGGAAGCTCCTGAGTTAATTATTCCACTGCTCAGACAAACATATGGGCTGATTTCCTTTGATCAGTTCTGCCATCCTCAGGGTCTTGAGGGGCGACACCTCAGAGCACCACGGAGGCCAGAGACCCAGCGAGCACGAATGACAGCACCTGCAGCACACAGGACTCTGTTCCCCTGTGCTGTCGGACAGGGGCTGAGGGATCACACAGGACTCTCTTCCCCTGTGCTGTCGGACAGGGGCTGAGGGATCACACAGGACTCTGTTCCCCTGTGCTGTCGGACAGGGGCTGGGGATCACACAGGACTCTGTTCCCCTGTGCTGTCGGACAGGGGCTGGGGGGATCACACAGGACTTTCTTCCCCTTGTGCAGGGACAGGGGCTGAGGGATCACACAGGACTCTGTTCCCCTGTGCTGTCGGACAGGGGCTGGGGGATCACACAGGACTCTGTTCCCCTGTGCTGTCGGCCAGGGGCTGAGGGATCACACAGGACTCTGTTCCCCTGTGCTGTCGGACAGGGGCTGGGGGATCACACAGGACTCTGTTCCCCTGTGCTGTCGGACAGGGGCTGGGGATCACACAGGACTCTGTTCCCCTGTGCTGTCGGACAGGGGCTGAGGATCACACAGGACTCTGTTCCCCTGTGCTGTCGGACAGGGGCTGGGGATCACACAGGACTCTGTTCCCCCTGTGCTGTCGGACAGGGGCTGGGGATCACACAGGACTCTGTTCCCCTGTGCTGTCGGACAGGGGCTGAGGGATCACACAGGACTCTGTTCCCCTGTGCTGTCGGACAGGGGCTGAGGGATCACACAGGACTCTGTTCCCCCTGTGCTGTCGGACAGGGGCTGAGGGATCACACAGGACTCTGTTCCCCCTGTGCTGTCGGACAGGGGCTGGGGATCACACAGGACTCTGTTCCCCCTGTGCTGTCGGACAGGGGCTGGGGGATCACACAGGACTCTGTTCCCCTGTGCTGTCGGACAGGGGCTGAGGAATCACACAGGACTCTGTTCCCCTGTGCTGTCGGACAGGGGCTGGGGGGATCACACAGGACTCTGTTCCCCCTGTGCTGTCGGACAGGGGCTGGGGATCACACAGGACTCTGTTCCACTGTGCTGTCGGACAGGGGCTGGGGGATCACACAGGACTCTGTTCCCCTGTGCTGTCGGACAGGGGTTGGGGGATCACACAGGACTCTGTTCCCCTGTGCTGTCGGACAGGGGTTGGGGATCACACAGGACTCTGTTCCCCTGTGCTGTCGGACAGGGGCTGGGGGGATCCACACAGGACTCTGTTCCCCTGTGCTGTCGGACAGGGGCTGGGGGATCACACAGGACTTTCTTCCCCTGTGCTGTCGGACAGGGGCTGAGGGGATCACACAGGACTTTCTTCCCCTGTGCTGTCGGACAGGGGCTGAGGGATGCTTTATATGGCAAAACTGTGAAAAGCATCAGCTCACAAACTCCTCCACAGAAAAGAAGACACTTGTGAGTTTATTCCGTGAGGCCAGTCTTATATTGTCACCAAAACCAGATCAAAAGATTGCAAGAAGGAAACCAATGCCAATATCCTTATGAATATTGAGACAAGGATGCTTAATAAAATAGTGTTATGAAAGAGATTTACTTAGAGAAGTGTGAGAGGAGAGAACAAAGGGGGAGGGAGGAAGAGAGAGGGGCAAGAGAGAAGAGAGGGAGAGGAGAGAGGAGAGGGAATGAGGGAGAGGGGAGAGGAGAGAGATAGGGAGAGGGAGAGAAATAGGGAGAGGGAGTGAGGGGTCTGGTATTCAATAGAGAACATTGGTTTTTCTCAGAGGGAAAATAGTCTTGGTGCAAAGATCTTTGACAAAACATTCACGAGATAAATCTAGCATGACCTAAAGAGGTTTATGCTCCATAGCCAAGCAGCATTATTCCAGGAAAACAAGATGCATCACTATGAAAACCAATTTCTATAATATACCTTGTTAAGAAAACAACAGGATTATACACAGAAAAAGTATCTCACAAACTCCAATACTCTCACATGATAAACACACACACACACACACACACACACACACACACACACACACAAGCAGGAAGAGAAAAGCATTTCCTCAACCTAATAAAGAGCAAAGAGCAAAGCCCAGAGCTGACATCATACTTCACGATCCAACACCACATGTATTCCCGCTAATGTCAGGGAAAGACGAGAATGTCCCCTCTCGCTGTTTCTATTCATACCATGCAAGAGGTTCTAGACAGGGCAATTAGACAAAAATAATCATGAAAATCATCAAGATTAGAAAGAAGCAAAACTATGTTTTCAGATGCCATAATCTCATACAAAAAAACATCTTGAGCAATTCTAGTAAATAAACCATCAGAGCAGGCAAGTGAGACCAGCAAGGCCACAAGAGAGAAGCTCATTATGCAACAGCCAAGTGTATTTCCACACATAGGACAATGAACGATCAGAAAATAAGGGTAAGAAAGCGATTCCCTCTATGAAATCCTAACAGAATAAAATATATAGGAATAAATTTGACAAAACAAGAATAAGACATATATTGGGAACCTAATATATTATTGGAAGGACTTTTTAAGAACTCTAAACAAATGAAATAGTCTCCCCTGCTCATGGGTGAATATAATGAGTAAGATGATCTCAATGCTGTGTTTTGCTGGTCACCTTGGCTGAGGCTCCCTTCCCAAGTAACAATCAAATACCATGTAGATGTTGTAAAATTACTTTACCGAGTGATTGAGTCCAATAAAGATTATCCAATATGATCTGGATGGATTGATAATCCATGGAAAGGCCTTTAGAGAAGAACTGAGTCTTCCCAGGAGAAATTCTACTTGTGGACTCAAATTTCTTTTGGTGGGGCTATGCTCAGGCTGTCCTCCTGACTCTACACTCAGGGGTCACTCCTGGCAAGCTCAGGAAGCCACATGGGATGCCGGGAAATAAACCTGGGCTTGGCGCATGCAAGGCAAGCACCTACCTGCTATGCTAACACTCTGGGCTAAATTTTTTATTTTTCACACCCTCTATTCTACAGATTTTATAGTAGCCTAAAAAAAAGTCCCCATAAGCATGAGGCAATTTGGTGCCCTAATTCTCTCGTCAATAGGAGCGTGACAGAGAAACAAACAGATGCACTGATACACAGAGAAGCTATTTTTCCAAACAATTTACAAATTCAGCACAATCCCGTTCAAAATCCTCGCTGGTTTCTTGGAATTCCTAATCAGACCCTAGAAAGTTCATGGAAACTAAAACAAAAAAATAAAAACTCCGAAAATCCAAAAAGTCTTTAAAAAATAAAAACTAATTCAGAAGGTTAATATCTTCCTACTCCAAAATGCACATACAAAGCTCTGATGGACAACAGACAAGCCACAGTCACCAAGAAAACACAGACCAGAGCACAATTAGGTATCACTTCCTGCTCGGGCTTAGAAACCTTCATAGCCAAGGAAACAGACACAGCCCGCCAAGGAAACAGACACAGCCCGCCAAGGAAACAGACACAGCCCGCCCAGGGAAACAGACACAGCCCGCCAAGGAAACAGACACAGCCCGCCCAGGAAACAGACACAGCCCGCCCAGGAAACAGACACAGCCCGCCCAGGAAACAGACACAGCCCGCCCAGGAAACAGACACAGCCCGCCCAGGAAACAGACACAGCCCGCCAAGGAAACAGACACAGCCCGCCCAGGCGGGAGTGTAGAGAAACTGGAGCCCTCCACAGTGCTGAGAGGAGTGTGAGTGACGCAGCCTGTCTGAAAAGAGCCACAGCCCATCAAAACTACTCTCCTCACCCAACAGGACTGAAGCACGTTCACATAAACTCGTGTGTTCACAGTGGCACTACTCACCACAGCCACAAATGCAGACAGCCACAGGCCCCCTCCTCTGAGAAATAGTTTAAAAACAACTTGGTAAAACCCTCCACACAGAATCTAATTAAGCAGTAGGGGCTGGGGAGGCGGTACAGCAGCCAGGGGCTTGCTTTGCACGCTGTCCCCCCAAGTTCAATCCCCAGCACCACGTTGGGTCCCCAAGCACCAGGAATGGTTCCTGAGCACAGAGCCAGGAGCCACGAACAAGCCCTGAGCACAGCAGGGTGTGACCTCAAAACTGAGAATATAAAAAGCATCTGAATACTGATACATGCCAAACACGACTGAGCTGTGAAGGCCTAATGCAGATGAAAGATCATCACGAAGCGTGCCGCGACGGTTCCACATGCACAGGGTGCCTGGGGAAATAAAGCTGAGAGGCGGTCATGACTACTGAGAGGAGAGGCAGCCGCTGGCCCCGGGGTGACGGAGCAGCTCGGGCCTGACACCAGCGACAGCCCAGCTCTGTGATCTGACAACAGGACACTGGCAGGTCTGTTTTAGAGCACAAACATGGCTCTTGGGGGAGTGACAGCACAGCAGGGAGGCGCTTGCCTTGCATGCGGCTGACCTGGGTTCAATCCTCGGCATCCCCTATGGTCCCCCAGCACTGCCAGGAGTAATTGCTGAGTGCAGAGCCAGGAGTAACCCCTGAGCATCGCCAGGTGTGACCCAAAAGGAAATTAAAAGAAAAAGGAAACGTCTGACAGAGGAGACACCTGGCGGGGGAGCCTTATCCGCACACCGCCCCCATCCCCAGCCCAGGGTGGCCCAGGGTGGCCAGGGTGGCCTGGGTTGGCATGTCTGAATCCATCCCGGTACCTGACTTGGAGGGTGCAGTCGGCGTCCCCACTTCATGGTCCTCGCCCGCCACCTAGTGGAGAGAGGTGGCCTCGACTCCAGATGCTGGGTGGTTGGGGCTTTGGGGCAAAGAGGACTCAACTCAAATGCTTGAGACACCAACAGGCGTGGCTGGTATCGTAAGAAGCCTAGAGAAGTCAAATCTGAGGCCGCTGGGAGAATTCACCGGGCCAGATGAGCTCAGGCGAGCAACTCTGGCAGAATCTACGGGCAGGGGGAGACTGGTCTTGAGCAGAACTTCACCCTACCCTGTGCACCAGGCGAGGGAGGGGGCTCTCCTGCCCGCCTCCACAGACCATCATCACCCCACACATGGGAACCCCACGGCTTCAGCTGTGACTGTAAAGCAGCCCACACTGCACAAAAACACTAATGCCCAAACGCACACACACTTTTTTGTAATGGTCTAGCTCATGGTGATTTAATAATAATTATTATTATATATACATATATGTATATATATATATATATGCAGCAGTTATGTGTACCTAGGTCAAGAACTCAACATGATGAACGACCCAGCACTTGAACTACGCAGGAGGAAGAGAGCAGCATGGAACGCCTTCAAGAGCATCAAGGAAGTGATAAAGATGAAGAACCTCCGGCTACAGGCACAACTTTTGGAATCCACCATTCTGCCGGCACTAACATATGCCTCTGAGACTTGGGCCCTACTAAAACAGGATGAGAAGGCTATTTGGGTAGCCCAAAGAGGAATCGAAAGAGTCATGCTTTGTTGGACAGGTTTAGCTATTCTGAGAGTTTTGTTGTTTTGTCCACTCCCAGCTTAATCTACTTAAATCAAGGTTCTTCTAATGAGACCTCTCTTCTATGTAAACACTGCTAGAGGGTGTGGCAGTTACAGAAGTCACCTTGATTGAATAACTTCTGACTTATACATCTACTAAGACTTCTATGTTTTCTAGATTGGGCACAGCTCCTCTTTATACCCACTGCACCCAGCGTGGGACAGTTAGAATTTACCAGGAGACTACCACCCTGGCTAAGCTGAGAATACTATAGGAAGACTATAGGAAGGATCATACTAGTTTTCTCTAAGCAGGCGACTGTGACCCTTTCAGTATACGGAGAACAAGATACTCAGAATCACCTGGTGCAGATAATAATAAGAAGGACCTTGTGGGTACCATCTAGATTACATAAAAGCTCATAAAATGAAGTAATGAGAAATAAAGTAATGAGAATATAGCGCCCGCATGGCAGAGCCTGGCAAGCTGTCCGATGCGTGTTCAATATGCCAAATCCAGTAACAGAAATGTTTATTTTCCTGACCCCCAAAGAGCCCTTAATATGGCAGCAGTATGAAAGGCAAACAAGGTCGAGCCCGGTGACCCCGCTCAGGAGCTGCCCGCGGGCCAGCATACAGAGCCTCACGGGCGGCTGGGGAGGCTGGAACTCGGGCTCGCGCCGGGCCTAGCTAACCATGGAACTCCGAGGAGGGCAGATGGGTTTTGGGAGTGGGCCCGTCGCCTCTGGGGATCCCGGAAGCAGCCGGATGAGGCTCGCCCATCACACTAGCCACCATTTTCGCTGTCCGGATGCTGGGAAACTGCCTCACGACCAGATCAACAGAGCAAAACCAGTTCGAGCCCAGGTAGGCGGCTCCAAGAGGCAGGAATCACTGGGAAGTCGTCAGATGGAGGCGTGGTCACCCTTTCCCCCCCTCCATTTTGTCGAGCCTGCCTCATGACCAGATCAACAGAGCAAAACCAGTTCGGAGCCCAGGTCGTGTGGGCCACTATGGCGCGCGGGTCCACTAAAATAGTGAAACAGTAATGTCTTTTAATGCACTGCATTCCACGAAGAGCAGGAAAGTTTGTTGAGAAAGGAGATATAAAGAGGAAAGAAATGACATACAGAACCTGCCAAGTGGTTGAGGTGCGGGAGGGGGGAGGAGAGGTGGGGACATTGGTGATGGGAGATGGGTTTGGGTGGAGAGGTGCGTGTTGGAACACTGCAGAACCAAAATTTTACATGAGCACATTTCAATTAAAAAAAAAAAAGAAAGAAAGGCAAACAAGCAGTGCCTGATAAAATTTCATGGCCATCCTAGGCTGCCAAAACGAAGAAGGACTAAAATGACTGTCTGTACTTTCAATGCACGTGCGCTGGCATCGGAAGCATATATTGAGGATCTGATGCTGCAAGCGCAAAAGATCGAGTATGACATCATTGGTCTGACTGAGACGAGGAGGCGTCAGTTGCATCATGCTGTAATTGACACCGAGAGAAGAATTGTTCCTTGGAACATGCGACGAAAGAGGCGTCGGTGGCATTGGTGTCCTTGTCAACACGAACATGGCCGTAAACACTGATTCAATGAATGCCTAACAAACCGAATAGGATGATTACACTTGAAGAGATGTGGCCCACTGCCAGCAATTTCTATCTTCATTGTCTACGCACCAACATCCACATACAAAGAAGATGAAATTGAGAAAATCTACATGGAATTGGAGGAGTTCTATAAAAAGGTCACACCTTCTACAAGATCATAGTCGGTGATTTTAATGCCAAGATAGGACCAAGAAGATCGGCTGAAGAACTCCACATCAGGACCCATGGCCTAGAATGGAACGAACAGGGTGAGAGACTATATGAGTTCATCATGTCCACTAAGACCATTCATGGGAACTCACAGTTCCAGAAAGCTGAAGCGAAACGTTGGACATGGGAATCTCCTGGCGGACAGTTCCACAATGAAACTGACCACATCATCATCAATCGACGGTTTTGTCTGACCGATGTAGCTGTCGTCCCCAAATTCCAAACAGGATCGGACCACCATCTCCTTTCGTGCAAAATTCTACTTCCCGCAACGGGGAGAAAAGGCTGCAAAGTTTAAGAAGAGAACTCCCAGAATGACCACCAACTGGGAACTCTTTGGCACCATTGCAGCAACATGGGAAGATACCATCATTGACGACATCGATGAAGAATACAACTGACTGGTTCAGCACCTTCATGATTGTGCGAAGAATGCCGAGAGAGAGAAAGACACAAAAGGACGCCTGGCTTCAGAAACTCTCGAGCTCATTCACAACGTGGCAAGGCGCAAGCCTCAGGAAATCAAATGCTAACGTCCAAGCTTGCTAAACGGTGCAGAGAAGCAATAAAAGAAGACCTCAAAGAAAGAAGAGCAGAAATACTGGAAGATGCAGCAGAGGCTGGGAAAAGCATTCACACTGCCCGCCTGTCCTCCGCCAACTATAAGACCAAGATGACTGCCCTCCGACGCCCTGATGGATCTATCACATCTTCCAGAAAGGCAATGGAGAAGATTATCCAGGACTTCTACTCAAATCTCTTTGATAGCCATATCCACCTGTCCACATACCAAATTCCACAGGATGGATCTGTCATTCCCAACATTCTCCCTTCTGAAATCCGACATGCCATCTCGGTCGGTAAAGAAGATAACAGCACCAGGCCCAGACAAAGTCAGACCCGAACACCTGAAGAATCTGCTGTCAGTACTCATCAATACACTAGCTCGGCTCTTCACACGCTACCTGTCTGAATGCAAGGTGCCCTCCCTATGGAAAACCAGCAGGACAGTTCTACTCTTCAAGAAGGGAGACATTCACGACATTGGCAACTATCGCCCCATCTGCCTGTTGTCCATCATCTACAAGCTGTTTACACGAGTCATCCTGAACAGGATTAGCAGAACACTAGATGAAGGACAACCATGCGAGCAAGCAGGCTTCCAGAAAGGATTCAGCACAATCGACCATATCCATACAGTAACCAAGCTCATCGAGGTTTGTAGGGAGTACAAGATGCTGCTCTTTCTCACGTTCATTGATTTACAGAAAGCCTTTGATTCTGTGGAGACTGAAGCAGTCATCAAAGCCCTAGCCAAACAGGGTGTTCAAAACCAATACATCAAGATCCTTCGTGAGCTGTATTACGTATTCACCACCAGGATCTCACCATTCTACAAAGAAGTGATCATTAATGTGAAAAGAGGGGTTCGACAGGGTGATACCATTTCACCAAAAATCTTCAGTGCCACCCTCGAGAACATCATGAGACAATTAGAATGGGAAGGAATGGGAGTGAAGATAGATGGTCGACAACTACACCACCTCCGCCGCTGATGACATTGTTCTAATAACACCAAACATTAGCCAAGTGGCACAAATGCTGGCTGACTTCAACCGAGAATGTGGAAAGATAGGTCTACAGCTGAATCTAAAGAAAACAATGTTCATGAAGAATGAACTAGTTCCTGAGGCCCCATTCACTCTCAATGGAACAAACATCTCTGAATGCAGCAGTTATGTGTACCTAGGTCGAGAAGTCAACATGATGAACGACCTAAAACCTGAGCTGCGCAGGAGGAAGAAAGAGCAGCATGGAATGCCTTCAACGGCATCGAAGAAATAGCTAAAAAGGACAAAGTACCTCCGGCTCTGGGCACATCTCTTTGACTCCACCGTTCTCCCTGCATTAACATACGCCTCAGAGACCTGGGCCCTACGAAAAGCAGGATGAGAATGCTATTCGGGTCTCCCAGAGAGGAATCAAAAGAGCTATGCTTGGAATATCACGCCTCACTCAAGTGAGAGAAGGAATCCGGAGTTCTGACCTCCGTCGCTATTCCAGAATCAGGGATGCTGTCTCGTTTGCCAAGGCATCGAAAATCAGATGGGCTGGACATGTAATGCGATTTGGAGACAACCGCTGGACTAGAGCTGTTACCGACTGGATCCCACGGAATGTCAAAAGATCACGTGGCCGCCCACCTACAAGATGGTCTGACTTTCTTGTAAAAACACTGAAGGAACGGTTTGAGGCTCTTCATATTCCTGAATCAACCAGATGCCACTGGGCTACATTGGCACGTGATAGGGTCCAATGGAAATGTTACTGGCGCCCGCTCGAGCAAATCGATGAATATCGGGATTCAAGTGATCATGAAATGAAGATGTATTACTTTATACCAGAGAGTATTGTATTACTTTAATACCAGATGTATTACTTTATACCAGAGAGAAAGTGGTACTTTATACCACTTTCTCTCTCAATGTTTTACATAAGAGATAATCTCAGAAGAAAGAGAGTAGTCCTTGGCTTAACCTTTGTTTATACCTGCAATAGGGTGTGGCATGCCCTTCTACAATCTATTTAGGGTTCTTTGTTGACACCTCCCTGTCACCTCCCTGACCCTCCCTGGATTACTTTGGTGTATATAAGGGGACTGATTTGAGGCCCCTTCACTTTTGGCCTTTTGCTCCTTCTTTTGGGTAGGACTCCTCTCAGGTGAGATCCTCTCTCTTTGGTGGGAGACTGTCGGGCGCGCCGCCGGGGTCCCGACAGTGCCGGGAAGCGAAGTTCCCTTCTACCTCCGGAGCCGGCGAGGAATGGATGAACACTCAGGAATCCGATGCGGTTTTAAAAGGCTTTACTTATCACAGATTCAGGCATACAAATCAGCAAAAGGAAAAACCCGATGCTTAGGATTCCAGGCTAGAACCCCAGCCACATGTAGGCCAAGATGGCGACCACGACGTGTAAAAACTTCCAAAGGGAATAAACGCTCACAAGGCGAGATCCCACAGGGAAGAAGAAGGCCAAAAGCCAAAAGCCAAAAGCCGCATGGGAGCCAAAAGCTGAAGGCTGAGGAACCAAAAGGCAAAAGGTGAAGGGGCCTCAAGTCAGCCCCTTATATACACCAAAGGTAACCCAATCGGGAGGTTGTCATGCCAACAAAGAACCCTAAACAGAGTGTAGTGCCACACCCTATTGTAGGTATAAACAAAGGTTACACCAAGGACTAATCCCGAGATTATCTCTTATGTAAAACACTGGAGAGAGAGGGGCTGATATAAAGTAATACATCTTAACTTCATGAGCTTCATGTAATCTAGATGGTACCCACAAGGTCCTTATTATCTGCACCAGGGTGATTCTGAGTATCTTGTTCTCATGTACTGAAAGGGTCATACTCGCCTGCTTAGAGCAAACTAGTATGATCCTTCCTATAGTCTACCTTTAGTCTCAGCGTAGCCAGGGTGGTAGTCTCCTGGTAAATTCTAACTGTCCCACGCTGGGTGCAGTGGGTATAAAGAGGAGCTGTGCCCAATCTAGAAAACATAGAAGCCTTAGTAGATGTATAAGTCAGAAGTTATTCAATCAAGGTGACTTCTGTAACTGCCACACCCTCTAGAAGTGTTTACATAGAAGAGAAATCTCATTAGAATGAACCTTGACTTAAGTAGATTAAGCTGGGAGTGAGCAAAACAACAAAACTCCCAGATTAGCAAAACATGTCCTCCAACAGGAGACTTAGGCTCTTTTGTATGGTCTAAGTTCTAACCAGAGCTAGAGTTTGTTCATTATATTGGAGTGCTGTGGAAGAGCTTTTGTACTATTAAAAGCCTTTTCGAATTGCGCCCGAACTCGTGAGTTTTCATCTGTTCCCCGGCATCCTCAGAGATAGAAGAGAACTTCTGTCCTGACACTGTCGGGGACCCCAGCGGCATCCCCGACAAGGATGACCACTGGACTAGAGCTGTTACCAACTGGATTGCATGACACGTCAAAAGAACATGTGGCCACCCACCTAGAGATGGTCAGACTTCTTTGACAAAAACCTGAATGAGGGGCCAGAGGGATAGCCCAGCGGGTAGGGCGTTTGCCTTGCACGTGGCCAGCCCATGCCAGCCCGGGTTCGATCCCCAGCATCCCATATGGTCCCCCGAGCACCGCCAGAAGTAATTCCTGAGTGCAGAGCCAGGAGAAACCCCTGAGCATTGCCGGGTGTGACCCAAAAAAAGCAAAAAAAAAAAAAAACCTGAATGAACGGTTTGAGGCTCTTCATGTTCCTGGAGTGAGCAGATGCCATTGGGCTACACTTGCATGCAACAGGGACGAATGGAGAGCGTTACTGGTGCCTGCTTGAGCAAATCGGTGAACAACAGGAAGTTAAGTGATAAGAGATAGATAGATAAATAGATAGATAGATAGATAGATAGATAGATAGATAGATAGATAGATAGATAGATAGATAGATAGATAGATAGATAGATAGATAGATAGATAGATAGATAGATAGATAGATAGATAGATAGATAGATATCACTTATATACAGTGATATATATCACTTAATCACTGTCTTCCCATTCATCATCGATTTGCTCAAGTGGGCATATATATATATATATATATATATATATATATATATATATATATATCTTGTATAAATCTATCTGAATGCATTCACATATATATACATATATATATATATGAATGACTCCTAGGTGAGCGTAGACAAAGAGCGAATGGCCACACAGAGGAACACCACTCAGGGGTGAGAGAGGATGGGATTTCACAGTTGGCTGCGACTTGGGTAGAAATGGAGGGTGTCCTGCTGAGCAGAAAGATAAGCCCCAAAGGGATTCGGCAGTCCCCAGGAGAAACATATCTTCAGGCATAACCATAAACAATGAGGACAGGGGCGGAGTGGGGAGGATGTGGAAAATGGTGGTCCTCATGGTGTGGGGATTCCCCTGGCTTCTTGTAAGGCTCTGCTGCGGTGGCAGGCCAGGGCTAGAACCCGCCTTCCCTCCTGGGCACCTCATGGTCAGTTGGGCACAGAGAGCGGTAGCAGTTCTGCCCCGTGTATCTGAGTCACTGGATCAGACATCCCTGGGCTTGAAATAGACTGCTGTAGGGTGGGACTCTGACAAGCTGGGCTTGTGATCAGCTCTTCTGCTGGGTGGAGCTCTGAGAAGCTGTGGAGTCAGGATATGGAAAATGGCGGCCCTCATGGTGTGGGGAGATCCTGGTAGTGAATCCATAATACAGCTCACAGAGGATCCTGATGTACTGAGTTTGAACACCCTGTTTAGCTAGGGCTTCGATGACTGCTTCAGTCTCAACAGAATCAAAGGCTTTCTTTAAATCAATGAACATGAGTCAGAGCGACATCTTGAACTCTGGCAAAACCTCAACGAGCTTGGTCACCATGTGGATATGGTCGATTGTGCTGAATCCATTTTGGAACCTGGCTTGCTCGCATGGTTGTCCTTCGTCTAGTGTTCTGCTGATTCTATTCAGGATGACTCAAGTGAATAACTTTTAGACAACGGATAACAGGTAGATGGGGCGACAGTTGCTGATGTTGTGGATATCGCCCTTCTTGTATAACCTATCTGAATGCAAGGTTCCGTCCCAATGGAAAACCAGCAGAAGGACGATACCATTTATTTATATGTATTTTTATTATTGAATCACCGTGGGATAGGCCATTGCAAAGCTCACGATTGGGTTTCAGTCATACAGTGCTCCAGCACCCGTCCCTCCACCAGTGCACATTTCCCACCACCAATGTTCCCCGTTTCCCTCCCACCACCCTTTCCCTTCCCCAACCTGCTCTAAGGCAGGCACTTTGGAAAAATTCACCTAAGTCTGTTGGAGGGCAGGTTTAGCTATTCTGGGAGTTTTATTGTTTTGCCCACTCCCAGCTTTATCTATTTAAGTCAAGGTTCATTCTAATGAGACCTCTCTTCTATGTAAACACTGCTAGAGGGTGTGGCAGTTACAGAAGTCACCTTGATTGAATAACTTCTGACTTATACATCTACTAAGACTTCTATGTTTTCTAGATTGGGCACAGCTCCTCTTTATACCCACTGCACCCAGCGTGGGACAGTTAGAATTTACCAGGAGACTACCACCCTGGCTAAGCTGAGAATACTATGGGAAGACTATAGGAAGGATCATACTAGTTTTCTCTAAGCAGGCGAGTGTGACCCTTTCAGTACACAACAAGATACTCAGAATCACCCTGGTGCAGATAATAATAAGGACCTTGTGGGTACCATCTAGATTACATGAAGTTCATGAAGTTAAGATGTATTACTTTATACCAGCCCCCTCTCTCCAGTGTTTTACATAAGAGATAATCTTGGTAGAAAGGATTAGACCTTGGCATAACCTTTGTTTATACCTGCAATAGGGTGTGGCACTACACTGTTTAGAGTTCTTTTTGACATGACCCTCCCGATTGGATTACTTTGGTGTATATAAGGGGCTGACTTGAGGCCCCTTCACCCTTTGGGCCTTTAGCTTTCGGCTTTTGGCTCCTGTGGCTTTTGGCTCCTCAGCCTTGCGGCTTTTGGGTTTTTGCTCTTTGGCCTTTTTGCTCCTTCTTCTGGGTAGGACTCAGCTTGGGTGAGATCCTCTCTCTTGGTGGAAGACTTAGGCTCTTTTGTATGGTCTAAGTTCAGACCAGAGCTAAAGTTTGCTCATTATACTGGATTGCTGTGGAAGAGCTTTTGTACTATTAAAAAGCCCTTTTGGAACTGCACCGGATTCGTGAGTTTTCATCTGTCCTCCCGCGGCCCCTCGGAGGTAGAAGAGAACTTCTGTCCTGACACTGTTGGGGACCCCGGCGGCGTTCCCCAACACAAGTCCCTAGAATATTCAGCAAATGAAAACCACCAAAGGCTAATAATCCAGGTTATAAAGAGCGTGAAGAAACTAGTTCCCGCATGACCTTGAACAGTAAAAGGCCAGAAATGAAACCCCTGAGCCAGAGAGAGCAGTGGGAGAGGCTTGCACACAACAGACCCAGGTTCAATCCCAGCACTAAACATCGCCCGAGCCCGGCCAGGAATGGACCCTGAGCATAGCATAGGGGTAAGCCCGGAGCACTGCCCCGTGGCCCAAAGGCCAAGAGAGACAGAGACAGAGTCCTACTGGGGCTCCTCCCGGTCCTGGCTTTGGGAAGTTATTGATGCTGACCAACTTTGGGCATTAGTGTATGTCTCAGAATGTCTCCGACCTTCCAGAAACCAGCACTGTTTTTGCCCCAAGATCACAAGCCCCCAAAGCATGAGGAAACTGCAGTGGCTGCAGGTGACCTGGGAGGAGACCGTGGAGGGGTGGGGCGCCCCTGCAAGCAGCCCCGAAGCAGTGGACCTGGGAGAAGCAGAGGCCGGAAGAGGTGGACGGAGGGGCATGAAAGGGGCGTGTGGGGGAGGCAGGGGAGGCCGCCTGAGCATTTCCCGGGCACACTGGAGTCCCCCACTGGGGGTGACGGAAACAGCTGGACGCTGGCACCGTGAGCGCCTTCCCATTACTGCTAGAATGAGCCACACACGATATGGGCGTAGGTGGCCAATGTCTTCACTGGGGCCCTGGTAACATCTGGGGACTTGTTAGGAAAAGCCACACATGGGAAGTCCATAGTCTGAAATCCTTTTTATTACATAGAAAAATTAAAAGGAAGGAGAGGTAGGAGGATGAGAATTACACACACACACACACACACACACACACACACACACACACACACACGCCATGGCCCAGGAATATCAGCACACACACGTGCACGTGTACACGCACGTACACACAAACACACACACACACACACACACACACACATTTCTGGAAGGACCCCAGCCGCTGTTTCCCTGAGAGAACTACAGACAGGAAGTGACAGGGTCAGGGCCAGCGGGTCCCCCCCACGCAGGACGGGGCGAGAGGCGCGTGGGGGCTGGGACACACGGGCGCCATCGCCTCTGCCCCCATCTGCAGTGGGAGTCCGTGGTGACACTGCAGCGATGGCTTGAATCAGGGGGTGGAGGACCCTCTGTCACCCCGAGTCACCCTGTCACCCACCACCCTCTTGCCCCTGAGCCTGGGGGGTCTCAGTGCACCTCAGGGAACTGCTTCCCTTCAGGGCTGCGGAGTCTGAAAAGCGGCAGGACGCCGGGTGCAAGACCCTCACAGAGCCGGCTGGGGCCAGGCAAGGGGGCCCTGCACTGAGGAGTCTCGGAGCGCTCGGCTCCTCGCTCCTCTCTCTCCATCTTGCTCCTCCCTCCCTCCTCCCTCTTCTCTCCTCTCCTCTCTCCAGCCCCTCCCTTCCCCTCTGTCCTCTCTGGCCTCCTTCCTTCCAGCTGGCTGTGTTCTGACACCGAAGCCCTCCAGGAGGGTCGTGTGCGCCTCCCTGCAGCTGCAGGAGCCGGCCGTCTGCTGTGTCCCCAACCAAGTACCGGGAAAAGCCACTGCTCCGTCCCCCAGAGACGCCGCTTCAGTCAGGTCAGGGAGGCGCTGCAGGGAAGCAACACGCACAGTAAGGCCATGATGGTCAACGGTCAGCACCGTGACCTCCCAGATGAGCATCCACTACGGCCCCCATGCCCACCCCACACTACTCACCCTCCACCCCACCGCCCACCACTCACCCCTCATCCCCTAGCCCTGGGGTGGGGGTTCTGAGGCGTCACCTTGAAACTGCCCGCAGGCCACGCCAGAGTCTCCTCTGATGCCTGCAGAAGCTGCCGCTCCTCCTCCCACAGCATCTCCACCAGAGCCAGTTGGCTCGTCAAAGCCTCGTTTTCCGATTTCTTACGAGAAACCTGGGAGTTGGTTCCAATCATTTAACCTGAGGTCACGGCGCCTCGGCTACCGCCTCAGCCACCACAGTCGGCGCTCTCCAATCCACAGCTCCTCCAACCACAAAGGGCCTCGGACCCAGGTCCGGGCTGCCCCCATTTGGGCACACCCCCCCACATGCTCAGCGGATCCCACAGCGGCGCATGCATTTCACGGGGTGTCCAAATGCAGCTGATAAATTCTCTATTTATTCCCTACTTCTCTAGTCCCAGGAACGCTTTGCACGCAGAGAACCTTTTCACCTGAGACATTACAGAACGAGAACAGAGCGGAGGAGTACCTGCCGCAGGCCGGAGTCACTCTCCTCTATGAGACAGCGGCAGATTTTCTGGGCCAAGTCCAAACTCATCTTCTCGTTGGCCTCAGAAATGGTTTCCCGAGAAGGACTTTTTTCCAGCGCCGTACTAGAACCGAAATAGTAAGCTCCCGTTAGCCAGTCCGGAAAGTGACAGGCGGCCTCCCCATCCACACAGACTACTCCACTTCCCGGTTACATGTGACAAAAGTCATCCCAGAGCCTCCCTGGAGAGCCTCACACCTTCTCCGGTTTTGGAGGGGCCCCCTGGGGACACAAGAGACAAAAAGGAAGGTAGGATAGAGGGAGGGAGGGAGGGAGGGAGGAAAGAAGAAAACAAGGTGGAGGCCAGACTGGGGCGGGAAGCTCAGGGCAGGGACCTGCCCTGCTCTCCCCGCACTCGGCCGCAGCTGAGTTTCGTCTGGAGTTTTTTGGTGAACAGCGGAAAGAAGGAAACGCCAGATGGGAACTGACAGTGTCTGGCCCACAGGCAAATGCATCATCTGCCCTGAGGACACTGAAGCTATTTCTGGGGTTGAGACCAGGCTGGTTTTTCTCCCCCCAAGCGCCTACAACAAAAAGCTGCAACACCACAACACCGTAACGGAAGGGAGCCTGGAGGACCCCGGGGCTCTGGGCATTCCTGCTCAGCGGCTCTCCGGGCTCTGGGCATTCCTGCTCAGCGGCTCTCCGGGCTCTGGGCATTCCTGCTCAGCGGCTCTCCGGGCTCAGGGGGCATTCCTGCTCAGCAGCTCTCTGCTCCCGAGGCTGCTGACATGGGGCTCAATCACCTTCCTCCCTGGGGTGGTCAGAGAGTACAGTGGGCACTGGTTCCATCCCTGGCACCATATATGGTCCCCCAAAGCCCGTCAAGAGTCACTCCTGAGTACAGAGCAGGGAGTAAACCCTGAGCATCACTGGGAACGCCCCGCCCAAAAAAAAAAGGAAAGAAAGAAAAGCCACTGAAGAACGTCCTCCCCTGTACAGAGATCCTGTCCCAGACATCATACCTGGTCATACTTAGGGGTCACTACTGGCTCTGCACTCTGGGATCACTCTAGGTGGTGCTCGGGGGACTATATGGGATGCTGGGGGCTGAGGCTGGGAGTCAGCTCATGCAAGGCTGACACCCTCCCGCTGTACTGTCCCTCCTGTAGGGCTGGGGTGGTGTATGAGCAAACCTATTCTCCTCACATGGGGCCCCCGCCTCCCCCAGAACCCTGCAGGACACAGGCAGGCCTCTCCTCCACCACAGCCACAACCAGGTGGGGCCCAGGCCCACAGGGAGAACGGCCTCGTCCAGAGGCTCCGCTGCCGGTGCCAAGACCCCCACTTCTTCATGAGGTGACCATCCACACCAGCTCAGGCCCCCGGAGAACATCCGGGTGGAGACCGAAAGGTTCCAGGTCCCAGGACCAAGTTTCCTGAAGATAAGTCAGAGGCGGTGGTGCCAACACTGGGGCAACTTAGAAGCGGGCCCCAAGCACACAGCGGTCGCGACAGCCGCTCTCTCCTGACGCCGGGCAGCGTCCTCCCACTCAAATGCCAGCCGCCACCTCCCAGGCCCAGATCCCAGAGCAGCCGCAGGGACTCACAACTCTCCCGCCTGCAGGCACAGCAGCTTCAGAGCCGAGAGCAGCCTCCACGACGGCCCGTCCCACCCGAACGTCAGGTTTCTAGAGACCAGAAAAAAAGAAAGAGCCGCCACGCCGCGCGTTACCCATGACAGTGGGGCTAATGGCGGAAAGGCAGTATTTGGGTTTGGACTTTTTTAAAGGGATCGCTCACCACTTTTGCTCTTGGCCACAAAATAGGAAAGAGAAGTCTGGACTCCCATGGGCAAGGGGGTCGAGGCTCCAGAGAGGGAGGTCCGAGCTCTCAGGAGGGGAGAGGTGAAGAACTGGGGTCATGAGACCCGCCCCCCGCTGCCCTCCCACTGCCGCCAGATAGGTAAAGCCCCGCCCTTCCTACAGGAGAGTCACAGTGGGCCCTGCACCATCCCTTCCCGTTTGGTGTGGAAGTCCCCAGCCTCCTCCCCAGGGCCAAGTGGAAGCACAACCGGCCCCTACAGCACAGCCAACCTATTCCCGGGGGCTCACGCTGGGCCCAACAGGATCTCAAACCTGCAGACAGGGACCCAAACAAGTTTCTCTGCAGGGAGGAGAGTGGGGGCACACCCAGCTGTGCTCAGGGCACAGCTTGGTCCTGTGGTAGGCCACTGAACCCAACTAGCTCTCTGGCCCCCGAGCACGTTTCCTTCCAGGTGGTTTTGCACAGCCCCATCAAGCACGACTCACTGCGCGTTGTAAGTGCTCAGACCCCAGCTCAGGGCCAGAAGCCCCTTTAACACCGCAACTCCCGACAGGAATCATCGGACAAGGGAAACACTCACTCTATGAGGCCGTGGTCCCGTAAGATGGAAATCTTCCTGGTTAGCTGTTTATCTGCTGCTGGAAGGTATCTAACAAGTGTATCTGCATTCACAAAAAAGAAAGGACAATCAGGCAGATTTAGGGTGTCGCTCCAAGTGGGAATCTTCCCTTCCTAACTTCCTTCTACATCTCTTAGCATCAATATACACGTATACACAGCAGACAATAACCCACATCAAGGAAAAAATCTAGGCGTCAAGGTCAAGTGAATGAAATCACTATTTTGCCCATGAGAAGCTTTAAGAATTTCATGATGAGAGAAAAAGTGTTCACAATTTCAGCCACTTTCCCAGGAAGCAAATTAACCAAGAAAAGTGGTATCAGTAAAAGGCTCTGCCCAAACACGGGGGCAATGTTTACGGATACCAAGTTCTTACAAGTTGGCGTCGTCTGGACAGGAGTGGCTGCAATCGTGGAGGTGAGTACAGCAGAGTTAAAGCTAGTTAAGACTTTCAATTTCTCTTGTATGTTTCTGGTTTACGTCTTTGGGGGGCTCTTTTGGGGGTGGGGGGGCGGGGTTGGGGGCCACACCCGGCAGTGCTCAGGAGTCACTGCTGTTTCTGAGGAGCCACAACACGATGCTGGACTGACCAGAGGCACCCCTCAGGCACCCGTGGGCCTGGGCACTTGGAGCTGGCTCCCGCCCACCTCAGTTAGTGTTCCGGGACACCCAGCAAGTTCCCCTTCGGCCTTTTCAATTTTTTGAAGATTAACATTATTCTGCACAGACACAGAATAATGTGTCTGTATCTGACAGACACAGATACACCCGGCAGAGCAGATTTACCTCCAAATTACCATGAATATTCTACCCACCCCTCTGAGAGAGCCCCACAGGTAATGAGAGTATAGCACCCGCACGGCAAGCTGTCCGATATGCCAAAACCAGTAACAAAAATGTTTATTTTCCTGACCCCGAATCCTGAATCATCAAGATGCCATTGGGCGACATTGGCACATGAGAGGGTCCAATGGAAATGTTACTGGCACGCGGCTCGAGCAAATCGATGAATAACGGGATTCAAGTGATTAAGTGATCAACATTATTCTTCTCCTAAGGACTGCCTGGACCACATTTCTTTCCCCCTTGAGCTGACGTTAGAATCTTCGCTCAGTAACTCTCAGGCACCTCCTCGGGGCCCAGCATCCAACTTCTCTGCTCTGGACCTGAAAAGCCCGTATGCGGCCTGACTTAACGGCCACATTCCGGCTGAAAACAGTGATGAGACAATGGCCGGACGGGTTTCTCCCGGTATTTGAGCACGGCCTTTATGCAGCAGGTCTTGGCAGGGATTTTCTTTGTACTTTATTTCAACATCTGGGGTGCCCAGGCTGTTCCCAACACAGATGTTTCGGACATTAGACGTCTCAACACCAACCCCAACACCAGCGCGACCCGTTTCCCATGCACCCTCCAAGTCGGCCCCTTAGCAGGCACACAGACTTATTTCATATTGCCTTGTTACAATTAAACGCTGATGGGATTACTGAGAAATACCTCAATGAAGGAAAATTCATAAAACTGTTGTACTGTGGGGATCGTTAACATCATGGGAACGTTCTGGGCTGATGGCTGCAGCTGTGCCATCTGTGCTACTGTTTCATTTGCTGAGCTTCGCCTGGTGCTACTGTTTTATTTGCTGAGCTTCGCGGGCTCTGGAGCTACTGTTTCATTTGCTGAGCTTCGCCGGCTCTGAAGCTACTGTTTTATTTGCTGAGCTTCACCGGCTCTGGTGCTACTGTTATTTGCTGAGTTTCACCGGCTCTGGAGCTACTGTTTTATTTGCTGAGCTTCACCGGCTCTGGAGCTACTGTTTTATTTGCTGAGCTTCGCCGGCTCTGGAGCTACTGTTTTATTTGCTGAGCTTCACCGGCTCTGGAGCTACTGTTTTATTTGCTGAGCTTCGCCGGCTCTGGAGCTACTGTTTTATTTGCTGAGCTTCACCGGCTCTGGAGCTACTGTTTTATTTGCTGAGCTTCGCCGGCTCTGGAGCTACTGTTTTATTTGCTGAGCTTCACCGGCTCTGGAGCTACTGTTTTATTTGCTGAGCTTCGCCGGCTCTGGAGCTACTGTTTTATTTGCTGAGCTTCGCCGGCTACGGTGCTACTGTTTTATTTGCTGAGCTTCACCGGCTCTGGAGTTACTGTTTTATTTGCTGAGCTTCACCGGCTCTGGAGCTACTGTTTTATTTGCTGAGCTTCGCCGGCTCTGGAGCTACTGTTTTATTTGCTGAGCTTCGCCGGCTCTGGAGCTACTGTTTTATTTGCTGAGCTTCGCCGGCTCTGGAGCTACTGTTTTATTTGCTGAGCTTCACCGGCTCTGAAGCTACTGTTATTTGCTGAGCTTCGCCGGCTCTGGAGTTACTGTTTTATTTGCTGAGCTTCACCGGCTCTGGAGCTACTGTTTTATTTGCTGAGCTTCGCCGGCTCTGGAGTTACTGTTTTATTTGCTGAGCTTCGCCGGCTCTGGAGCTACTGTTTTATTTGCTGAGCTTCGCCGGCTCTGGAGCTACTGTTTTATTTGCTGAGCTTCGCCGGCTCCAGTGCTACTTTTCCATCTAATCTGATGAGCTCCGCCTGGCCTGTCAGTACTGTGGAATCTGGAGGGTCACGTGGTAGCCTCTGTGGCCACACTCCAAGAGGTGCAGAATCTGTAGAACTGGGACGATTCTTGGCCTTGCCCTGACTCCTGAGGAAGCCCCCAAAAGCGCAGCCCATATAGTCCAGAGCAACCGTGAGTTTAAGTTGCTTGTCGTGAATCTCTTCTGAGATTAGCCGTGAGGCTGGACCAGTTTCCATGGCACAGGCTGTGAAAGCAGCTGCTGGGGCTTCGGCAGTACTGGAGGGGCGAGGAAGGGAGGTTGCTCGCACCCGCTCCAAGACCCCAGAGGTCCGGCCTGGAAGCGGGTGTACCTCAGAGTGCCATCAGCTCGGCACCTGTGCAGAGATCACTTCGTGAAACAGGGGAGCTGGGCCACGGGTGTGGGGTGCACCTGTCAGGGGCTTCCACAGGGGCGGGGACCAGGCCCAGGGCCCTCCTGAGGGCACCGCAGAGCTGTGAGCCCAGACCACTGTCCAGGTACCCTGCACCTCCCCGAGACCAGTGGGAAGCTGGGTAGCCAGGTCGCTGCTTAAACGGGACAAGTATGTGATATGGGTGGGGCCCTGGGGCTTCCAGCATGAGCGGGGAGGCGGGTGGGAAAGGCTGGTTTGTTTTTTCACGAAAGGTGTGTTTTAATTCATTGTTCTCTAATCCTAGTTTATGACCCAAAGCAGAGTCTCACTACAAAGATGTCCTTCTCGGGGCTGGAGTGATAGCACAGTGGGGAGGGCCTTGCGGCCAACCTGGGTTAGATCCCCCGGCATCCCACGTGGTCCCCTGAGCACTGCCAGGAGTAATTCCTGAGTGCAGAGCCAGGAGTAACCTCTGAGCATCGCCAGGTGTGACCCAAAAAGCAAAAAAGAAGAAGAAGAGAAGAAGAAGCCCTTCTCTTTGCACCGGTCTTACGATTACTGCTTTGGCAGCTTTCCTTTCCTTGCTTTCTAGGGTCCGACCTGTGGCACCCACACTTCCCTCTGCTCTCAGCCTCAGCAGAAAGCTTCCGGGCTGTACTTCAGAATTGAAACGACAGGGGCCCAGAGATATACTAGAAGGGAAGGTCTGTGTCTTGCAAGTGCCGACCCCCCAAGTTCAATCCCCGGCATCCCATAGGGTCCCCCAAGCCCACTAGGTGTGATTCCTGAGTGCGGAGCCTGGAGGAACCCCAGAGCATCACCTGGCGAGACCGAAACAAAAACCAAAGAGGAACTGAAATGACAGTAAGTCGTCAAGTGGAGCCCACCCAGAGGAAAGAAACAAGGCCCACTCTACGCCTCGGCCATTCCTACTACAACTGATAATCACCCGCCCCAGATGGACACGAGAAGCGTTAGACACGGACCCAGAGTGACGGGACGCTGGCCTGAGGGTTGCGGGCAGGGGACGAAGCCGTACTCGAGCAGCAGCCGCCGGCTGTCGTGCGGCCCGTAGCAGATGAAGACCTGCTCCCGCCGCCGGCAGCCTGAAGCCGCCCTGATCTCCGTAGCAGCGCGTCTCCTCATTGAACGCTGCTTCGACCTAGGAGCGGGAGGAGAAAGGGCCCGAGTGACAGAACTGTTGGCGGTCTGCACGGGCCAGCCCCAGCTGTCCAACAGGGCAGCGGGACACTGGCAGGGACCCTTTTGTGGAATTTGGGGGCCCATACTGTTGCTTACCAGGTAAAGGAGGAGAGATAAAGGCAGCCCAGCTGCACCCGCCTCGCCCCAGAGGATGGGGTCCAGCACCCCACTGCGACCAGCAGGGGTCAGTGACAGGCAAGAAACTCACTGGAGCTCTGGGGCAGAGGCGGGCGACAGCGTCCCTGCGGTCAGCGCCCTTCAGGCTAGAGTCGCAAGTGTTTTCCAGGAGGAGCCAGAGAGGAAACACGCAGGGCCTGGTCCACTGCCCGCAGACCACAACCTGACCCCTACACACAATCGCAAAAGGGCTCACAGCACACCAGCCCCGGGGAAAAATCACGGCAGAGGGGCCTACCGGGGCCGGGCCCAGTGCTCTCCCGCCTGCCCGGCACTGCCCATCGGCCCACGGAACACCAGGTAACTTTCATCTCTGCGGCAGAACACGCAGAAACGTGTCCTCTGGAAGGCCAGCGCAGACCACTGTGCTCTCCCCACCGCGGGCCCTGGTGCTCGGAGCTCTTCCGGGTACAGGAGGGAGCCAGTACAAGCCGGGGCCAGCCAGAGCATCCCGATCAGGTGACAGGCGAGGGGCAGGCGCCTCAAAGATAGCCCCCGGCCCCCGTGGCCCAAAAAACGCCTCTAGGGCCATGTGGGAAAAGACCAGGAGAGGGGATCTAGTGACCACCACAGCAGGACTCTGTCCACTGCCCACCCGGCCGCAGGTCAGTGACTACACCCATCCCACTAACAGCCAGGCGCTGTGCTGAGCTCCAGGTCACTAGGGACGAGGCAGAGCCGCTGAGTCCGCAGAGGAAAGAGCCAACAGCAGACCCAGCAAACATGTGACCGTGGTGCCACATGTGGAAGGGAAGGAAGGGGGACGGCAGAGCCAGCAGGACCTCAGACCTGCGACAGGCAAGGAGGCGGGTGGAGCAGGGGGGGCGGGGCAGCGGGGCCCTGAGCCCCCACAGCCTTTCCCTGCAGGCTCACCTGCACGTGCGGGCTGTGATTCAGCAGATCCAGGTAGGGGGCAAGCGCGGAGCAGTCGGGCTCCGAGGGAGCAGCCAGGCCGCTGCCGGGGCCGCACGTACACAGCCCTCGTGTTGACCGTGCACCAGGCCCACAGGAAGGCGCCCAGGCTGAAGACACTCTCCATGGCCTCCTCCGGGAACAGCGGCTGCAGGGAAGAGAAAAAGCCCGCGAGGCCGCAAACAGCTCCCGGACGCGGGTCCTCTGCTCTTGGGCCTGGGCTCTCAGGGGCTCAGGAAGCAGCTCCACCACTTCCGGCTCCAGGCAGGCTGGGCAGGTGTAGGCCAGCGGCAGGACGTCCAGGTAAGGCTTCCAGGGGGACCGCTCCCCGGCATGCTTCTCGGAAACCAGAAAGGTACACAGGGCCAGCAGAGGAGACGGAGGCGGCCGCCACCTGGGAAGCGTAGTCAGGTTTCGTGGACACCGGCCGGCCGCGCCCATGGAGTGCCCCCAAACACAGACCTGTGGTTCCGCCCGAGGGCTGCAGCCAGACTCAGCGGCCCCAGGGTTGGTTTGTTTTAGTTTTGGGGCCACATCTGGCAGTGCTTTCGGTGCTCAGTGCTCCTGGCTCTGCGCTCAGGAATCAGCCCTGGTGGGCTCAGGCTACAGAAGGGATGCCATGATATAGAAACTCTGATATCCGGTATTTACGTTTTTTTTTCATTAACAAGGTTTGGTTTTTATCAAATAAAAATAAACCCCTCAAAGCTCATCTCTCAAATGTTGGTCCAAAAACCAGAAGCAAAAACACAAACGCATGATTATAACAGTTCTGTGAAGATGAAGAATTCAAGCAATAAAGGCTAAGGACAGAGCAAGCGTCACGGACGTCTGTCAGAGCTGCTGATGAAGAACGGGGCGCGGAAGTCAAGGGGCTCCCACGAGACACCCGCTCTGCTGCGCCTGCTAGAGGTTAGGATCAAACCCAAACCCCAGGCAGACTCTTAAGACTTCCAGAAAGGCAGTTTACAATGAGTAAAGAACAGCCGCGGGCCAGAGCAACAGCACAGCGGGAGGGCGTTCGCCTTGCACACGGCTGGCCAGGTTCGATCCCGGCATCCCATATGGACCCCCGAGCACCGCCAGGAGTGATTCCTGAGTGCAGAGCCAGGAGAAACCCCTGAGCATTGTTGAGTGTGATGACGCAAAATGCAAAAAAAAAAAGAAAATCTCGAAACCAGAACAGATCCTTCATGCCTTCATCCTTTCGACATGATCCCCGTCCAGAAGGGCCAGGCCCTAAGGAACTGTGTCACAATGACACGGAGTCACTGTCCCCTTTCCAGAGAGCACATGTGCAGTCACTTACCTGGCAATGTGCGGCGCCCAGGTAGCTCGTCATCACTGTGTCCGTGGTGAGCAGGCAGGTCTCGGGCAGCGAGATGATCAACTGTCCATCCTGACCAGGACAAAGCCCAGGTTAGAACACCCATGCTGTGGGGAGCACCGTGTGCCAGAGTACTGTCGCGGCAGCGCCCACGGTCACCTCCTGGTGACGGTACATGTCCGACAACTGCCAAATCTCACAAACCAAACAAAAATGACCACAGGCACTGCTGTCTGTAGGGGGGGGGTCTTTCTCCTCCCCAAACCCTACTGCGAAAAAGAATGTCTCCCTCAAGATAAGTAAAAATAAAAACAGTGCCCAAATTTACCTGCAAATGGATGGACATGGAGACTATCATGCTGGAGTGAAATTAGTCAGAAGGAAAAGGACAGATATAGACTGACTGCATTCATTAATACGACATAAATAGATACCAGTGTTTTACTAAATGTAGGAAATGGTAATGGCAGATTAAAACTCACCATTGAATATACACAAAGAGACTTAAGTGATAAACTCTAAATACCTGCAGGGCTAGCCACAATGTGTAAAATAAGAGGGAGAGAGATGCAGAGACAGAGAGAGAGAGAGAGAGAGAAAGAGAGGAAACTGGGGTACCTGCTATTAAGGCAGCATGGGGGGGTGGCGGGAGGGGTGGGGGTACATTGGTGGTGGAAATGGGGCACTGGTGGAGGGATGGGTGCTGGTATACTGTATTACCAAGAACCAATTATGAACACCTTTGTAATTGTATGTTTCACTGTGGTATAATAAAAATTTAAAAAAATAAAAAAATAAAAACAGTGCCCAAATGAATCAGATGAGCACTGTGCTCAACAGTGTGAACGGGAGCTGGAGCCATAGGGCAGCGGCCAGGGCGGCCAGGACAGGTTGAAGCCCCAGCACCCCACAGGGGACACACGGGTAGACCTGAGCACCACTGGGTGTGACTCAAAAAACAAAAAAAAGAAGGAAAGGACAGAAAAGAATGGAGGGAGGGTAGGAGGGAGGGAAAGAAGAGAGGAAAGGAGGAACAGAGGAAGGAAGGGAAAAGGAAGACGGCTGAGTGAAAGCAAGCCCTGATATCTGACCACAGAACCAGGTGACTGGGGGCGAAAGGTCCCAAGGACGTTGGAGGAAGGAAGCCGGCATTTGGTGGTACTTCCGCACCCCTAAGCACAAACATCTACTCTTGTGAACCAATGTTACATCAAGAAAAGTAAATTCATGTGAACTAAGTTGCACCCAGTGTGTAGTTTGCTGTGCCAGAGACGGCCAGCAGGCCCTCAGGCACCCAGCACCTCCACAGGCCCTCACCAAAGCAATTCTCCTTGGAGGGCACCGTGCCAGGACATGGCGGCACCCCCTACCCCCAGCTCGCTGGGGCCGTGCCCAGTCCTTGGTGGGTGTGCTGTCCACATCTCCGTGGAGGGGTGGCCTGCCCGTCCTCGGCAGGTCCATCCTGCTCCGGCTCCAGGACTACAGCCCTCCCTGGGACACAGCCAACACACAGGCAGAGTCTAGGCTCTGACGGTGACCGGACGCTACAGGGCCAGGGTGCTGTCCGGGCGGCGAGCAGGAGAGGCAGCACTAACTTCCATCCCTCTAAGTGCTCATTCCCTTGCGCGTGTTTTCCCAGGCACAGCAGAGTTACCCCCTAACAGAAATACACCCAAGCGCATTCCGGAGCGAAGCGAGGACCGCCAGCATGCGCGGCTGTCTTCCGGATCAGCCATCCACGTGTTGGGAAGCACAAAACCCAAGCAGCAAGGCTGACCCTGCGTTTGAGGCGAGAGGAGAAATCCTCACCCGCAAGGCTGTTCTGCTCATCAGGCCTCTTCCGGTACCTGGGGGTTCAGAGACAGGAAGAGGGATGAATCCGCAGGCATCAAGGACACAGACCCCGGAGCGACGAAGGCTGCGAAGTTAACTTCAGAAGTGCATGAAGCCGAAGCCACGGGTGCCCTTTGCCCCTGGACCAGGACCAAGAAGACGTTCTGGAAAATGTCCCCGTCTCCTTGGGGGCTGACACTCGCTGAAGGGCAGTCGAGGCAGAGCCAAGTGCTAACCTTATAGAGACCGTCCAAGGCCATTACAGGCACCGCAAGCACTACAATCCCACCCCTGCAAGCGGCCAACACCGTGCCCTACCACACTGCAGAGGCTCTGGACTCTGAGACCCACTTCCCTCGTCAGGAACTGGAAACGGCCGGGCCCCGTCAGACAGGGGAAAGGCCTGGCATGAGGCAGGGAAACGGCCTGGCACCATCTTCCTGACCCCACCCCACACTGACTCCCCAAGGGCCAGGCAACCCGGCCCTTCAGAGGCTACACCTGGCAGGTGGCTTCAGGGCAGTGTGAGCCAGGCCGTGGCCAGTTCACTGCCCCTCCCGGGTCCACGGGGGCTCCTGCCTTGCTTCCTGACTTGGGTCAAGGGCGGTCCCAGGTGCTAAGCCCGACCTGGCCCCCTCCCATCTCCCTAACGTACATGGAAATTTCTGTCCAAACTATCCCAAGGATCTGGCACACAAACCAGAGCTGGATGACGCTCTCCGGACACGTCTATACTACAGGATTCTGTATCCAGAGGCAGACCACAGGCTCTACCCTCAGGAGCATTTTATACCACCGACACTAGGCAAGGAAATGGCCTGTTAGGATCTAATCCCAGTAAAACTATTAGGTTTCTCGAGGCCTTAACACTTCTGCCACGGGGCCAGAGTGATAGTACAGCAGGAAGAGTACTTGCCTTGCACAAGGCCAACCGGGGTTCAATTCCCGGCATCCCATATGGTCCCCGAGCACTGCTAGGAGTGATTCCTGAGTGCAGAGCCAGGAGCAACCCTGAGCATCAACTAGTGAGGCCGGGTAATAAAAAAGGGGAAAAAAATTAAAAACTTATGCTATTAAAATCTACCTGGGAGGTCCAAATCTACTCACAGTTTTGGTTAAAAACAAGAACATCCTGCCGACAGTTCCCAAAGAATAACCCACGTAAGGGTGAAGGCGGAACCCGCCTCCAGAGGGGGCCCCCGGCACTCTGGACTCTGCAGTGGAGCCAAGGCCGGCTGCCCTCAGCACACTGAGAAAGTCCCGCAGGCCTGAGTCTCCCACCCAAATCCAGATGCGATGGAGCCTCTGAGAAGAGACGAGGTCACAAGCAAAGAGCCCCTAGAAGCAGCCCCAGAGCTTGGTCAGGTCGGTGCGCAAACGCAATATAAAGATTTCTGGGGAGTGGTCCACACCCCACTCAGTCATGCTCAGGGCCTGCTCCAACTCTGTGCTCCGGAATCACTCCTGTCGGTGCCCAAGAGCCCGCAGGGACGGTGAGGGACAGAACCCATGCAAGGCAAGCGCCCTCCCGGGGGCCGTGGCTGCGGCCCCACAACAGAGCTTCACAGGCCGGGAAAGAATCCCACTCCCTCAGGCTGAGGAAGCAGAGTTCAGCACGGCCCCCGGCCCACTGTGGGTGACACAGTGATAGCCCCCGTGGGGAAGGGTGTTGGTCACTGCTAGCCATCTGCTTTAGCTCACCAAAGACAAAGACCGTGCCAGGGCCAGCAGGAGCGCTCCCATGTTTGGAAACCTCACCCTGCAAGCTGCTCCCAGCTCAAGGCCACCTCCTATTCCCAGGTCTGTCGACCATCCACTGCTGGTCACGCTACACTTAACCTTCTCTAGACAGGGACCCCCAAGGCCGAGCAGGCCTTGGGTCAGGAGCCCACCCCCGACATGGCTTTCTCAGAAGCCCATGGAAGGCAGAAAACTGGACGGGACACCTCAGCAGAGGAGCTCCAGAGAAGGCACAGCCTGCCTGAGAGCCCCCACGGCCCCCACCTGAGCCCACACAGCTCCCGGTGAGAAGGGCCAGGTCTCACCTGGAAAATGAGCCGGCACTAAATTTGTATCTTCAAAGTTCCGATCTTTCAGCCACTTCCTAAGCTCTATAAATTCAGGCTTGTGGCTCTCGGTCACTGATCAAGAGAAAAGGAGGGGGAGTGGGGGGGAGTGATTTGAAACACTATATAATCAGATTACTTTAGAAAAGAGAAATCTTTGGAGAACTGTCGGGGTCCATTATGACAGAGAACAATTTATTTTTAAATGTGCAAATAACTCAAACCAAAAAAAAAGACAGCTAGCCATCTCACAGGTGCAGGGAAATGAACATTTGTTCTGATACACCTTCTCAGCAAACAGGAGGCGAAGGAAAGCGCCTCAGCCCGACACAGAACAGGTCTGACATGGGAACGGCATTGCTGGAAAGAGTGATCTTTAAGAAATATTCTCTCTATGGGGCCGGAGCGATAGCCCAGCGGGTAGGGCGTTTGCCTTGCACGCGGCCGGCCCATGCCAGCTCAGGGTTCGATTCCCGGCATCCCATATGGTTCCCGAGCACCACCAGGAGTGATTCCTGAGTGCAGAGCCAGGAGAAACCCCTGAGCATCGCCGGGTGTGACCCAAAAAGCAAAAATAAATAAATAAATAAATAAATAAATAAATAAACTCCACTTGCCTTTAAAAAAAGAAAAAGAAATATTCTCTCTGATCATGGCCCACAGGCCTCTCAATAAAACCTGTGTGCCCGTAAACCCCATCAATAAAGGAATCTTTTCATCGTGGCACTCGGAGAATCTCGACTGTACCTCCTCTGGATTCAGGCCCTTGGAGGCGCCTCCGTCTTCTGAGCCGGCTGGTTCTTCCTCTGCCATTCGTCATACCACAGCTCAAGCTTCTGTGTAGGGGCCCCACCTAAAGTTTAAGGGTTTTTTTTGCCTTTCATTCCAGTCACTTAGTAACAGCCATGGTTCTTTGTACCTGCAAGTGTTTAAACATACAAACATATGTTATTTGGTAATCCAAATGAAAGTGGCTTTCTAGGCGCAAACTATTACAGGAGCCGAAGTCCTGACCTCTGGTTCAGAGACTGAAATTTCCCCCTAACAGTTCTGTCTGGAATACTATTTAATGCCGACTAACCAAGGAAAGCCCTGTTCGGTCCGAGTCCCACCCTCCAGCTAAGCCTATTTCAAGCTCAGGGCAGAGCAGCCACCGGCTCACCCTGTGCACAGCTGATCATGAGGCGTCCAGGAGGGAAGGCAGGTTCTAGCCCTGGCCCGCCATCCCAGTAGAGCCTCACAATAAACCAGAGGAACCCCCACACCATGAGGGCAACCATCTTCAACATTCAGACTCCACAGTGTATCAGAGCTCCACCCAAGAGAAAAGTTGATCTCTCCCTGTTGCGCATGGTAGCTTTGCGGCTGCGCAGTTCATCAGTAAATGCATGAACTGAGAGCCTACTACTGAGAGTATCTAACCCTCACGGCAGAGCCTAGCAAGCCACCCGTGTTATATTTAATGTGCCAAAAACCAATAACAATTATAGATCTCGTTCCCATGACCTGAACAAATGGTTTGAGGCTCTTTATGTTCCTGAGCGAGCAGATGCCCTTGGGCTACACTAGCACCCAACAGGACGTATGGAGATATTACTGGTGCCCGCTTGAGCAAATCGATGATCAACGGGAAGACAAGTGATACAAGTGAACCAAGGAAAACTTCACAACCATGTGCACTGGTGACCAACACAAGTCAAGGCGACCGACACTAAGCTCTACCTCACATAGACAGCCATGAAGCCCTCATCAACTAGGAAATCTAGTTGGGAAAATAAAAGCTTTCAGTGTAAAATAAGTAACAGGATCCCCCGATCATTACCAGTAAGCAGGGGGCTGGAGCAGTGGTACAGCAGGGATGGTGTCTGTCTAGCATACGGGCAAGCCAGGTTCTATCCCCAGCAACCCATACAGTCCTCAAACACCCACAGCAGTAATTCCACAGCACAGAGCCAGGAGTAACCCACCATCACTGGGTGTGGCCCCAAAACAAAAAGGTTTGGGTAACAGATTAGGCAGGGAGTGACAGCCAGGATGAAAAAAGACAAAACAAAGAGGGGACCACAAAATTTAGGTGACAACCGCTGCTTCTCAAGCTAATTCCCAGAAGCATCACTTGTATTACTTGTCTTCCCATTGTTCATCGATTTGCTCAAGCAGGCACCAGTAACATCGCAGAAGCAAAAAACCTAGAATCCTTTCAGCACCTGAGAGAAAACTGCTAGGCAGTCGTAATTAGAAAGAAGACGTGCTAAAATGTCCACAGCAACAAAAAATAAAACAAGGTATCAACAGGCCACAGTGATAGTGCAGCCGGCAGGGCACCTGCCTTGCCCAGGTTACAGGGGTCCGATCCCCAGCAACCCATAGGGTCCCCAAGGATCCCCGAGTGCAGAGCCAGGAGTCCTGGGTGTGGCCCAAAAACCAAAACATGAAAAAAGAGGGGAAAAAGGAAGTTGCAAAACATGACCAATTCGATTAACCCTCTGGAGCAACGGGCTGGCTTTGGAGCACGCGCGTCCCAAGAGCATATAAAACAAGAGTGGACGATATTCAAAAGGGGCGGGAAGGGGCTTTTGCCTTGAGTTTTGCATGTTTCTTGGGGCAGCACCCGGAACCTGGGAGCCTCTGGCACAGCGCAGACGCTAAACTTTCTGGGACCTTCTTGGGTTTTGCCAGCTCTGTGCAGGTAACAGGACGCTGGCCTCGCACACGGCCAGCAGGGGTTGGCCATTACTGAGCACAGCCCAGTGTAGCCAAAAACACTACGCAACGAGAACTGTTGCTAAGGCATGGCCTGAGAGAGGAAGCCAGAGCTCCAGCGCTGTCCTTCAGGGGTCACCAGCCCGAGCTGGTCAGGGGTCACCAGCCCGAGCTGACCAAGGGGTCATTAGCTGCAGCGCCTGGAATGGTCTCAGCCATTTCCAGGTGAGGGTTAAGGTCCTGCAGAGCGCCACGTGAGCCCGCCCATCGCATTTCTTCCACCCAAACAACCCATCCCAGCGCCTGTCCATCACAGGCTTCCGTTACCCAGGCAACAGCCGCTGTAGCCCCGCCCCGGAAGTCGACGGCTCAGCTCGGCGCGGGGTCACGGCCCCCAACATGGCGGCCCCCGTGCACACGGAAATGGCAGAACTCAGCGCCGCAGAAGAACGCGGGTTCAGAGAACGGAGCAGCAGAAGGAACGGCTCGGGTGTCGCCAGACCCGCCTCCCGCCGCGAACCCTCAGGAACCCACCGCGCCTAGTCCCCGAGCGCGTCGCTGCTGCTCGTCCGCCGCCGTCGCCGCCCCCGCGCGCAGGCGCGTCCCGCTCCCGGAAGTGGGTTCGGGCGCGCAGGCTGTGCCGGGAGCAGCCGCCCCCACGCCTACTGTCCCGCGGCCCGCCGCTACGGGGCGCTCCCGCGCGCCCGGGCTTCTGAGCAGCCTTCTGGAAAATTCCATGGCTGCCCTAGAGCCACGCTTCCGTCGGAGAGAAGGGGATCAGTTTCTCTGACACACACACACACACACACACACACACACACACACACACACACACACACACACACACACACACACACACACACCCCCTCTCTTGGCTATGGGCTTAGAGACTGCTGGAAGGTGACTCTAGTGGGGGAAACCTGGCACGTAGCCAGTGCACCCCCAAACCGGGAGTCCCGGTTCCTTCTTGAGCAAAACATGTCACCCAACACCTAAGCAGCCCGCCCAGGGTGTGTCCCCAGCCAGAGAAGTGGACTTTAGAACCGTCTGTCCACCAAAGGTACCCAAGAGGCAGTGCTCTCGGGAAATGTTGGGCAGAAGTGTTTGGTGTTTTAGGGAGGAAAGAGAGTCCAAATGAAACATGAAACTCAGCAAATCCCTCCGCTGCATGCCACACTGTCAGTGCCAGGTGTGCCCGGCCGTTGGATTAGTGCCGGAATGTTGTGTATCTAAGACGCGCTACCAAGAGCTTTGTAAGTCACGGTTCTATAAACTGTTTTGACTTTTTTCCCTTAGGACCCTGTGTTGCTCAGGGGTTACTCCTGATGGTGCTCCGGGAACCAGATGACATGCCGGGATCGGTCCCAGTTGGCCACATGCAAGGCACACACCCTACCTGCTGTAGTATGGCTCCAGACACTAAAAATATTTTTAAATAGTGCCATTGTCCAGTTGATTTCTTATCTTATCAATGTAACCCAAGCGCCAAGATATTAATAATGGGGGTTGCAGTACTCTTTGTTTTCAGCCCTACTTGCTAGCCAGGGGGGTTGTTTTGCAAATGAAAGGATTGCTTCTCTTTTCTGTAAGTTCTTCATATATGTTTATGTTTCTACAAAAGACTTTTTGTATACACACCAGAAGATGGTTAAGACTGCATTGGTGAACCGGAGTAGAATGACAGTAGAGCGGGTAGGGCGTTTGCCTTGCATGCGGCCGACCTGGGTTCCTTCCCGGCACCCCATATGGTCCCCGAGCACATCCAGGAGTGATTCCTGAGTGCAGAGCCAGGAGTAACCCCTGAGCATTGCCGGGTGTGACCCAAAAGGAAAAAATAAAAAGGCTATGCATTGGTGAATTAGTTACTCCACAACATCCATCGTATTTCCTAACTAAATACTGTTGATTTTATCATTTATCAATTAGAGTCGATCTAAAGTTGACTTTAGATTGACTCTAATTTCACACCCCAAAAAAGGAGGGTCCCGTCGTGGGACTATATGGAACCAGGAAGAGAGGCTTTTGTGACAGCTGAGTATCCTGCACAGTACTCCAAGTACAAGACCTGGGAGCCAGCTCTGTTCTGACCCAAAGATAAAACAAGTACCAGACCTTGTAGCTGTGTCCTGACCCAGAGATAAAAGAGCAAGGTCACGAACAAACTCTGTTCTGACCTAAGATAAGTAATAGATCAGCAGGACTCTGAGGGGGTTGGGATGATCAATCTGGTAAGAGAAATGGCAGATGGCGTGAGCTCCCCAGGAATGGTCACCCTTATCCTGGGTGTAGATAAATGCCAGTCTCTCTTAGTGTGTTTGTACGAAAATGACTAGAATATTATTGTAATGAGGAAAACAAGGCACCAGGAGCAGAGGCATCGGCCCCCTGCTGGTTCTGTCCAGGTGGGAGGGAGCTTTTCTTACCTCTTTGTTTTCAATATAAAAGAGCCTTTTATATTGTAAATATATTTAATATACAAATATATTTTAATATATTTAATATACAAATAAATATTTGTAAATCCCTGCCCCCAGCCTTTGTAAACTATATATCTCTAGCAGATTTGTATTCTGTGTGTGTGTGTGATGTGCCAAATACCAGTAACAATTATAGACCTCATTCCCATGACCTGATGGAATGGTTTGAGGCTCTTTATGTTCCTGGAGCAAGCAGGTGCCCTTGGGCTACACTAGCATGTGACATGGAGATGTTACTCTTGCCCGCTGGAGCAAATCGATGATCAACAAGAAGACAAGTGATACAAATGATACAAGTGAAGAGACTACAGTCCTCTAGCCAGGTTAATTTTTCCTAACCCCAACAGGGTCCTTATACAGTTACTTCTTTTGGGGTCATGTCAGAGTTTGCGCAATGTCTGTGCTCTTAGCTTATTGTATTTCTTATGGCCCTTAGGCTGGCTCGTCAAATACAGCTTGTCCCGGGGCCATCCAAGTTCTCTGCAGGAACCACCTATTTCGATGTAAGAAACTAAGGTCAATCTAAGGGCAACTGAGGCTTACGTCAAGTAAATATGATGGATGCCCAGGAGTAAATATTATTCTGAGTCGACTAACTCCCATATTACAAAAGCCTAGCATTGTCTTCTTTGTCTACACGAAAAGGACATTGCTCTAACATAAAAAATATGCCAGTGACATAAAGAGGGAAAAAAGCATTATTTCACTTAACATATACAAAATCCAGAGAAAGGGAGACCAAAGCAACAGTACAGTGGGTAGGGCATTTGTCCTGCATGCAGCTAGTTCAATCCCCGGCGTCCCATACGGTCCCCCAAGTACTATCAGGAGTAATTCCTGATCATTGCCGGTGTGACCCTAAAGCAAAACCACAGCAAAATCCAGAGAAAGTTTGGATACAAGTTACTGTGTTGGATTTGGAGACTGAAGGGGAGACTAACACACAGAGGAGAGCTATAGATAAACAGAACTTCGGGTGCCTGCCCGCCCTGTGCTAGGCTGATGGGGCGGCTTGGGGTGGGAGCAGGTTTTGCTCCTTGGTCCGCCCCACCAGGCTCCTAGAAGCCAGAAAACCTCGCACAACACAACCACAGTCATCCTAAAGGTCTGGACTCCACAGCTGGGCACAGCCCCATCCAAGAGAGAAGCTGAATTCAAGCCCAGGCATGCGGGACTCGGCGACTATGCCAACCAGGTTTTTAGGAGCCTGGACTGGGGCCACCTCCCCACCTTGGCTCCCTCCACAAAGGCCTGGCAGCCCCTCCCAGAACTGCTCCTGGGGCTCTTGGCCAGACACCAGGTATTCAGGTGCAGGGCGGAGTCTCTGCCCGCCCACCCTGTGCTAGACTTATGGAGCATTTTGGGGTAGGGACAGGTTTTTTGCTCCTTAGCCTGTCCTCCACCAGGCTCCCAGAAGTCAGAAAACCTCATGCAGCACAACCACAGTCACTCTCTGGTCTGGACTCCACAGCTGGACACAGCCCGATCCCCATGGCAAGTGGGCGCCTGTGCAGTATCTCAAAACCTGGTATACCACAAACGTGTGGGAGTCAGAGGCTAGTGAGACAGAGAAGGGAGCAGTGTGCTGATAATCGTTGAAAATGATGATACCATCCGAGAACTGAGCATTGAATATAGGCAAAAAAAATACACATGATAACCTCTTGATCACTTCACTTGATCACTTGACAATCCATTATTCATCAATTTGCTTGAGTGGGCACCAGTAACGTTTCTATTTAACCCTATCACGTGCCAGTGTAGCCCAATAGCATCTGCTTGCTTTAGGAATACAAAGACCCTCAAACTGTTCGTTGAGGGTCTTGACAAAGAAGTCTGACCATCTTGTAGGTGGGCGGCTATATGATCTTTTGATGTCCCATGGGATCCAGTTGATAATGGCTCTAGTCCAGCAGTCCTCTCCAAATTACATTACATGCCCGGCCCATCTGATTTCGACATACCTCTAAATGTATGTATTGCAATCCACAATGTGTAAGAAAGGGAAGTGAGAAGGAGAGAGAGAGAGAGAGAGAGAGAGAGAGAGAGAGAGAGAGAGAGAGAGAAGAGATAAATAACCTGCCATAGAGGCAGGCTAGGGGAAGGAGGAGGGAAGTGGGGACTTTGGTGGTGGGAAATGGGCACGGGTGGAGGAATGGGTGCTGGAACACTGTATGACCGAAACCCAAACATGAACATCTTCATCTTGTAATTGTATATATCAAGGCGGTATAATAAAATATTAATTTAAAAAAAAGATAAACACAGAAGGTTGGGAGTGCCCCCATGGAATTGGGGGTGCCTCGGGAGCAAGTGGTGGATGTAATTCAGTCAACTTAAGCTCCCTGAGGTGTGAAGAACGTGGATGCCCACCTAGGAATGCAAGATGTGAGGAACTGGGTGTGGCACCGGGTTCCTTGGTATGCCCCTCCCCGGCAGAGGAACGAGGAGACGGGGGACCACTGATTTATGGTCAATGGCCTGTTTATTTAGAGCCAAATAACCTTATTATAGGAAATCTCAGGGGCTTGGGCTACAGGATCATTTACGGGGTAAAGTGTTAATTCTTTTGGGGGATTAACCTCTGACTAGAGGCTACACTGAGAAATTTGCCCAGGGGTTTCATTCCATCTATATCCCTTTTTTCTTTCCCTGATGCCAGTACATATTAAACAATCAAGCTTACTTCTTATCAATATTTACAGTTATTGGGATAAGCACAGTAAGACTATATAGGTTCTAAAACTTTAGTTCTCTGGACTCTGGGCTTTTACCATGAATCCCAGACTAAGTTACCGGCAGGTTTGGCTTTTCCTCCTCCATGGGATCTTGTCTCTTTAGACTTTATAGCTAGTATCAAGCCAGGCTTTATGATTTCTAGACTCTCCCATATCAAAGCCAAGGTAGCTTTACTGCTTGCCAGGGTCTGTCCAGAGATCCCTTGGCAGGAACCCAGCCTTTTGGGGTGTTAGGAACTGTGGCAACCGAAGCCTGAGTCTAGTAATTATGACAGTTGCCCAGGACTAGATATTTTAGAGTCAGTTAGCTCCCAGATATTAGAGCATAGCATTAGTGATCTTTCTGTATTTAAGCAAAGAACATTGCTTAAACAGTGTTCTACAGTAAAATATGAAAAGGTCATAGGCAAAAGAGAAGAGCAGTTCACTACAAATGCAAAGTCCAAAGTCACCAGAAGGTTTGACTTCATAAGTAACCAACATGACTTGGGTAATTTAGCAGCTAACAGAATGAGACAAAGTGCAGAGGAAAGGTTAAAGATAACTCAGGGGCTTAAGGGGGCTCATAAGAGCTCTTTAAATTTCTCGGAGGGGGAGGGGCAACTCACTAATGAAACCTAAAATACCTGGTTTAATATCCTACACTGAAAGAGAATAAGGTTAAATGCTTGGAATGTTAAATCCAACAGAAGTTTATTCAAAGATACATCTTCCTCTGTTCTTCACCCATTCCTCTATTAATCAATATACGCTAAAACTTGAGGAAGATTCTCTGTAGGTTGTGTTTCTAAAAGGCTTTGCCATTATTTTTGTTTTGTTTTGGGCCGTACCTGCTGGTGCTCAGGCTCACCCCTGGCTCTATGTTCAGGGGTCACCAGGACTGAAATTTTAGTACTTGAAATTTAAATTAAAGGTGTACTGTCATTGGTGATTACCTTAAGAGCACAACAGATGAGAAACGAAGGTTCGGTGCCCTGGTCCACTGTTGTAGGAGTAAGAGAGAAGGGGCAGGAGGGGATACGTGGGGAGGGCATTTGCCTTGCCAGCAACTAACCCACGTTCAATCCTGGCACCCCACATGGTCTCCTGAGCACCACAGGAGTAATCTATAAGCGCAGACCCAGGAGGGACCCCTGAGCACTACTGGGCATAGCCCCCAAATAGCAAAATTTAAAACTTTTTTCTAAGAAAGTGAAGAAGCAGACCTTCAGAAAGCCTATAGGATGCAGTAATAGTGGGGGTGTTGGGGGAGCCGCCTGGGTCCCCAACAGTCACTTGTCACTTGTCTTCCCGTTGTTCATCGAGTCACTCGAGCGGGCACCAGTGTCTCCATTCATTGGGAATGAGTCCGTTATGGTTACTGTTTTTGGCATATCGAATACACCACGGGTAGCTTGCCAGGCTCTGCCGTGGCTCTAGGTTCATCCCAGGGGGCCCAGGCTTTTTTCCAGGTCACACTTACTTTAATGACCCTTTGCTGAGTGCCGCCAGAGCCTGGCCCTCAGAGACTCCAGTCTGGCCCAGCCCTGGACAACAGCTCTGAGAGCCCCAGAGGGGGCTTTTGCGCCTCTGACTTCTTACACACTCTTCTTCCCCAACAGTGTCAGGACAGAAGTTCTCTTCTACCTCTGAGGCCGCTGGGGGAACAGATGAAAACTCACGAGTCTGGCACAGTTCCAGAAAGTCTTTTAATAGTACAAAAGCTCTACCATCACAATCTAATATAACGGAGACCACTAGCTCTGGTCAGAACTTAGACCATACAAGAGAGCCCAAGTCTCCCACCAGAGAGAGAGGATCTCACCCGAGAGAAGTCCTATCCAAAAGAAGGGGAAAAGGGAAGAGTGCCTCAAGTCAGTCCCCTTATATACACCAAAGTAATCCTATCTGTGACAGGGAGTGTCCTGTCAACAAAGAACCTGGCTTACCCCCAGCTCTGTGCCACTCCTCATGATGCGGGATATGGAACTTGGTGACTTGCCCTGCTTTAAGCTCCAGCTACACTTAGCTTGCAGCCCCTCCCAGCTCAGCTAGGAGGTTTTGAACAGCTCTGGCACTGGTAAAGCCAAAAGGCCCACCTGAAGTGCTGCATTTCAATAGAGTTGCTTACTTACCTTCATCTCTAGATAGCCCAGTTCTTCCGCTGGGAAGTTTTGGCAGATTTCTATCTATAAAATAAGCTGGGAGAAAGGAGAAGGCCCCCCTTTTTTGTTGTCATTTTGGCTTCCCTTGGCTTCTGCCTCTCCGTTCTCTGTTGGGCTTCAACACGTGGTGGCAGCCATCTTGGCCTATCCATGGCCGGGCCGAGCCGGGAACCCAAAATCCAAGGTTTTTCCTTTTCTTGGATTGTATATCAGAACCTGTGCTAGTAACGCCTTTTAAAACTTCACTGTATTCCTGAGTTTTCATCCATTCCCCGCCAGCTTCAGAGGTAGAAGGGAACTTGCTTCCTGGTATTGTTGGGGACCCCAGCGACTACCCAACACCTAACCTGGGTCAGTCGAGAGCAAAGCAAACGCCCTACCTGATGAACTCTCTCTCCCATCCATGCTTCCTCACTTTAAAATGTGGATATTGGGGCCAGAGCAATAGTTCAGAGGGTAGGGCATTTGCCTTGCATGCGGCCAACCTGGGTTTGATCCCTGGCATCCCATATGGTCTCCTGAGCACCACCAGATGTAACTACTGATTGTGGAGCCAGGAGTAGCCCCCTGAGCATAGCCGGGTATGACCTAAAAAAGAAAAAAAGTAGAATAAAATGTGGATATCGTCATGTTATAATAAGCTGTTTTCTGTGAAGATGCTGCAAGCGTCTTCACGCCTAAACACAACAGAACCTGGCTAAGAGTTAGCCGGTGCCGCATGTGTGTGAGGGTGTTGGAGGACAGGTTTAGATAATCTGAGAGCTTTGTTGTTTTGCCCACTCCCAGCTTAATCTATTTAAGCCAAGGTTCATTCTAATGAGACCTCTCTTCTATGTAAACACTGCTAGAGGGTGTGGCAGTTACAGAAGTCACCTTGATTGAATAACTTCTGACTTATACATCTATTAAGACTTCTATGTTTTCTAGATTGGGCACAGCTCCTCTTTATACCCACTGCACCCAGCGTGGGACAGTTAGAATTTACCAGGAGACTACCACCCTGGCTACGCTGAGACTATAGGAAGACTATAGGAAGGATCATACTAGTTTGCTCTAAGCAGGCGAGAGTGACCCTTTCAGTACACGAGAACAAGATACTCAGAATCACCCTGGTGCAGATAATAATAAGAAGGACCTTGTGGGTACCGTCTAGATTACATGAAGCTCATGAAATTAAGATGTATTACTTTATATCAGCACTCTCTCTCCAGTGTATTACATAAGAGATAATCTCGGTAGAAAGGATTAGACCTTGGCTAACCTTCCGTTTATACCTGCAATAGGATGTGGCACTACACCCTGTTGAGAGTTCTTTGTTGACACGACCCTCCCTGGATCACTTGATCACTTGAATCCCGTTACTCATCGATTTGCTCGAGCGGGCGCCAGTAACATTTCCATTGGACCCTATCACGTGCCAATGTAGCCCAATGGCATCTGGTTGATTCAGGAATATGAAGAGCCTCAAACCGTTCCTTCAGGGTCTTAACAAGGAAGTCTGACCATCTTGTAGGTGGGCGGCCACGTGATCTTTTGACATCCCGTGGGATCCAGTCGGTAACGGCTCTAGTCCAGCGGTTGTCTCCAAATCGCATTACATGTCCAGCCCATCTGA